>PYXC01002022.1:157500-167500 GCA_015244755.2 Tenualosa ilisha
AAGTGGCTGATGCTGAGGTAGCATAGTAGCATGTGACGTAAGCTGATGTGGTGTCCCAAAAATACACACACACACACACACACACACACACAGACACACACTCACTCGCACGCACACACACACACACACACACACACACATAGACACACACTTACACCATTAAATCTGCTAATTGACATCATCTGTCTGAAAGGGCCATGACTGAGTTGTGTGTAATGGTGGTGGTGTAAGTGTGTAGCTTTAATAATGGCCGTGATAAAACACAGAAACATTTAGTGGACAGTTAACACTGGCGCAGCTGTGTGTGTTGGGGCAGTGGATTGTTCTGTTGTAGGGGCAGTTGTGTGTTGGGGCAGTGGATTGTTCTGTTGTCGGGGCAGTTGTGTGCTGTTGGGCAGTGGATTCGTGTGGCTGTTGTGGGCAGTGGATTGTTCTGTTGTAGGGGCAGTTGTGTGCTGTAGGGGCAGTGGATTGTTCTGTTATTGGGGCAGTTGTGCACTGTTGTGTTGTATTATGTTCACCATCATGACCATTTTTTAATTTAGTTTTTACCCCATGCATGTCAGTCTGTGCCTTGATTGGCAGTCTGGTCTGAGGGGTGTGTGTAAGAGAACCCTGATTGGTTGTCTGGTCTGAGGGGCTTGTTTAAGAGACTTGATTGGCAGTCTGGTCTGATGGGTGTGTTTAAGAGACTTGACTGGCAGTCTGGTCTGCAGATGACCACATGCTGGTCTGATCAAAGGCAGCCCCTAGTCGTCAGGGCAACAGGCCCGCCTCTAATGATTTTACCAGGAAGAGGGCAGAGGCCTCTGACCTCATAGACATGACAGATATAGAACACATGTGCACACACACACAGACACGCACATACACACACACATACACACACACACAGACATACACACACACACACACAAATGCAAACATGCACACACATACAAACACACACATACTTACACATCTAAATTCTTTATTTGAACCCACCAATCATATTTCTTTACAGATAGGATTCAAATATTTTCACATTGTATGTGCCACACAGCAAGGCTGCCTATTACTGCTGATACAGAGATACTTTGCAAGTTGTTTTGAAGCACACACACACACACACACACACACACACACACACACACACACTCATCTCAGATAGTGTACAGAGAGATACACACAGAGACAGATATCTGTACATACACACACAGCAGTCGTCAGTCATGCACATATATGCACTCACATGCACATACTCTTACACACACACACACACACACAAATGATAATTCACACAGACACCTGGACCCATACACACACCACGCACACATGCCTAGTAAATCAACCACTTGCTCCTCTGACTGGGCCTGGGCCCTGTGACTGGGGAAGCAAGGTGTTTAAAAGCTCTGGAATGACTGGCACACACACACACACACACACAGCAGGAGGATTTGCTCATACAAGCAGGTGTTTGTTTTACGTGAGTGAGACCAGTTGGAGATGTCTAAACACTGTGTGTACGTGTGTGTGTGCGTGTGTGTGTTTGTGTATGTGTGTGTGTTTGTGTGTGTGTGTGTGTGTGTTTAGGCAGCTGTCTTGTAAAGACATGGTGGAATTATAACTATCCTATCCACCTCCTACTCTTTAGCAGCTAAAAGAGACACTCTATCGGCCACCTGTGCTGGATGGTGACATCACTTTAAAGGGACACATTGACCTCTAGGCAAATGCGCTCACTATGCAGTAGGCCTCCACAGTTAGATAAAAACATACATGCTCTTCCCTGTCCTCTCTTTTCTTCTCTTGTCTTCATACATACAGATGCATGCTCTTCTCTCTCTTCTCTTCCCTCTCTTCTCTTTTCTTTTCTTTTCTTCTCTTCTCCTCTCTCCTTTCTTCTGTCTCTTCTCTCTTCTCTCTCTTCTCTTCCCTCTCTTCTCTTTTCTTCTTTTTTTGTTCCAGCCATTATCCACTCCAGGATGTTTGTTGTCTTCTCTTAGGCTGAGTCCCTCCCAGCCATGTTGTGTGTGTGTGTGTGTGTGTGTGTGTGTGCACGTGTGCGCATGTGTGTGTACACTCTTTGTGTCTCTGTCTTTTTGGGCCATGCTGTCCAGATCACTAGCCCAGCCCGGCCCAGCCAATGCAGTATGTAAGTGTGTGTATGTGTGTGTGTGTGTGTGTGCATGCATGAGTGTGTGTGTATGTGTAGTGTGTGTGTGTGTATGTTGCGTGCGTGTGTATGTGTGTGTGCTTCAGTCTTTATCTCCAGACTCAGAGGCCTCTAGGACAGACATGGGGTGATAAAGAGCTTTCATGTCCAAATGTTCAGCAGCTTGTCTGGGTTCTGTACACATTAAAGGAGACGTCCAGTTTGAATCAATCCATAGCCCTGTTGTTGGAGGTCAACATAGACGATAGATAATAGTGCACAGTGAACTGGCAACTAACACTAAGTGAATGGGGCATAGTAACTTACTGTATTGGCCCGAATTGAAGATTTTTTTTTTTCCAGTAAATACTTCTGAAAAAAGCGGGTTGTAGAGTAAAAAATATAGAGGGCACCAAAAAAGTTTTTTTGTGTCAAATGAACCAGCAGCATCTCATAGGCCTACAACACTCACACACAATGCAGAGGTAAGATTGTCTTGCACAAATTCAAAAGTAGCCTCAAATGGTGTAAAATAATGACTGGGTTTATTTGCACTTTAGTATCCCTTGACCCTGTGTTGTAAATATTTGTGATACTGTGTTTAAATTTGCACAAAGACGGCACACTTCATATCTGATCATTTTTTGGACAGAAGTGCATCTCGGATGCAGCGCAATGGAGATAGACGGTGTGACTAAATGAGTTGTGCCCGGCATCTGAACAGACTTTGAGGAGAAGCTGTCTTTTCAGCGGTAGCCTGTGATCAAACTTAGAAAAACTCACTCATACCCCTTCAGATCAGAGATAGCAATGCTGCTAAACTTCGTGCCAAAATCTGTTACTATTGCAAAGAAAGGTTGAAAATCAGTTACTGTGCGGTGGAAAGGAGAGGAGCGAATTACCGTTATGTTTGAGCGTCTCGCATTCGGGGCTAACTCCCCCCTGTGCCACACAGGGCTGTAGCTGTGTCGCATCAAATGTTCTGCTTCTTTTTCCTCCAGACAGCATACAGTGACCTTGAACAACAGTGACTTTGAACAACAGGGCAACTGGTTCACACCATATTTCTTATTTCAGCTGGCAAACTATAAATATTCATATCTGTCATCAAAACAAACTCCATTCACATATTCATTTTTGTGTCGTTTTTCTAAGGTTTTGCGTTCACATGAGAACACTTAAGTCTTTGCTGGTGGTAGGATTTAAAACACTAACTTATATCGGTGTCATAGCAACCACATGTCATCATAGGTGAAACTCTGTTTTACTATGTACACACTACAACCCCAACCCAGAGCTTGTAGATTTATCTGTTTATCTGGTCTCTCAGAAGGTCAGGGTCAGGGTCAGGGGTCGCTGCCTGTGCCACTCTTGCTCTGCTCACTTTCTCTCTCACGCGCCCATTTTAACTTCAGCAAACCAAGCCCTCCCCCGTGTTTGTGTGTGTGTGTGTGTGTGTGTGTGTGTGTGTCTGTCCACGTTTCTATTGTCTTTCAGTCTTTCAATTGATCCAGAATTACGCAGACTCAGGCTTAAATCTGATATGATCTGTGCGTGTGTGTGTGTATGTGTGTGTGTGTGGCTGGTTGAGTGTGCAGTGTAGGAATGTGTTCTAACAGTGTGCCTAACTGTTTCCAACGAGCTCTCTCTCTTTCTCTCTCTCTCTCTCTCTTTCTTCCTTGGAACAACCTTCACTCAGTTATGCAACAGGTAGCAACTCAACCAGAGTACTTTTATTTTCTTTCATAATACCTGGCAGGAACATATGTCTCTACGTCAGTGTGTGTATGGTATTACCCTGGACACACACACACACACACACACTCACACACACACACAGACACACACACATATACACATGTACACACACACATATATACACATGTCTCTACATCAGTGTGTGTTTGTGGTAGTACCCTGGGGGCGCACATACACACACACACACACACACACACACACACGTACACACATGCACATGCACACATGTATTCACATGTCTCTACATCAGTGTGTGTGTGTGGCATTACCCTGGGGACGCACACACACACACACACACACACACACATATATATGCACATGTCTCTACATCAGTATGTGTGTTGGATTACCCCAGACACACACACACACATGTACACACGCACACTCGCTCATACACACACACACACACACACACACACACACACACACACACACACATATGTACACACATTTCTATGTCAGTGTGCATGTGGTATTACCCCACTCTCACTCTTACTCTCACAAACACACACATACACGTACACACGCACACGCACACACACACACACACACATATTTACACACATCTGTACGTCAGTATGTGTGTGGTATTACCCCGGTCTCTCTCACTCTCACAAACCAACACACACACACATATACACGCACACATATGCATATACAATTGTGCACACATCTATACCTACCATACACAAACACACACACACACACTCCTATGTCATTTTTTCCCTATGCTGTGTTGTATTCACAGATGGCAGTGGATGGAATCTGCTGGTGTGTCTGAGGGGGTCAGAGAGAGGTTGTCTGCGTAAAATCAGTTTCCCCAGTCTCCATGGAAACCAGAAGGTGAGTACACACACTTATATTCAAGAATAGACAGATTTGAAAACTTCCAACAAATGCCAGTATTTTATTTCTTTTTGAATAGTCCTCCCTCCTTGACAAAGCAGGAACAAAACAAGTAAGGAAAACCAGCCAATCAGACTAGGCCAAAAACAGACCCATAGAGTCTGCAGGGCTGCTCCAGGTCATCCAGGGTCATCATAAATCATTCTATACATTATCTACAGTATGAAAGGTCATACATTCCATCCTCTGCAGGTCAACATTATTCCTGCGCTTGTGGAAGCCTTCTCAGATGCGGGTGGAGTCTGCACCTTCCAGGCAGACAGTCGTTTAGCTGGTAAGCTGTGACACAATCAGACACTTAATATGATCTTACCAACATCATCACAATACACCTGTCAAGTTTAACAGCTCCTGACTAACCTCCTACATGGGAGACCTCCTCCATGAAGCTGGATTGTTAATTGTCTTTTTGTAAGTCGCTCTGGATAAAAGCGTCTGCTAAATGCACAAATGTAAAGATCTGTTTCTCTAGCTTCCCAAACTTGGAACTACTTGCTAACGAACTCATAATTTGATCATCATTATCAGTACAGGAATGACTTGAAGCACATTACAGTAAGACTACCATTATAAACCATTTATGAATGATTTATATGTGCTTTGTAAGTCATTTGTAACACATGCAGTAACATGATCAGGTTGAGTGTGTGTTTTATTTGATGTTTGGTTCAAATATTATGTAAATTCCATTGAGCATCAAAATTCCACTACCCAAACCTATGCTCATCCAAAGTGGAACATTCTAGAAACACTCAAAAGGCGCGATCAGATACATGCTGAACATGAGCTCCAAAACACTTGCACTGAGTTTCTCAAAACAACTCTATGTATGCTTTTTTTTTTTTTTTAAATAAATAAAAATGAATGAAAAATTTAATTATTATAGGTTCAGGCTAAATGGTGTTAACAGATGGCACACACGCACGCACGGACACAGACACAAACACAAACACACACACACACACACACACACACACACACGCAAACAAATACACTGCTGGCCTGAGTTTTTTGATGAAGGGAGGCATTTGTCCCCATCTTCCATATAATTATAGGGCTGTTTAATCTCTCAATTTATGTGTCAGCAGAAATGAAAAGAGTAATTTTTGTCTTGGCAGGAGAGGAGAGAAAAGGAGAGGAGCGTCTCTTCTTCATAGCTGCTCGCACACAACATGTGAATGAGTTGTAATTGGCTACTAATGACCTGTTGGGCTGCTTGGTCAGACTTGTAAATAAACACAACAACATCTACCGTCCTCAACCTATGAAACGGGAGGCAGGCAATCTCAGGAGGATAATAGTTATTTGTGTTGGTGATGCCATGGTGTACTTATGTTGATTAACAGTGAATGATGAAAAATAGAGAGCCATTATTTACTGGAATTAGCTGCCAGTCCAGGCCCCTTTTAATATGTCAAGTGTGGAGGTCCCTGGCTGTCAGGAGATCTTGAAAGCACAGCATTGTCCAGGGGTTCCAGGAACAATATTGTTTTTCCTCTTGGATAGGGGCCCACAGCCATGTTTACACTGGTGCTCAAAACAAGGCCCCTTTGAGGATGCAATTTTGGGTGAGGTTTCTCTCCACTTCAATCCCCAGCGTGCGCACACACACACACACACACACACACACACACACACACACAGATAGTACAACCTAATTACATCTCCTCACAGTCAGAAAGGATTATGGGTAAAGGTCAGAGGTCATCATCTGAATCACTGAACAGGAAAAGGATTTTTTTTGTTATGGTTCTTCACAGAAACAGCACATGGTGAATAGAACCCTCACATGTCTAACAGCCTTAAAGACACATTCATTGGTTTAGGCTTGTGTGTGTGTGTGTGTGTGGGTGTGTGTGTCTGTGTGTTTTCTTTTTCCACTACTATTTTGCTCACTCTGGTTCATTTCACGACTCGTCCTCCATCATGGCTTTGACTCTGTTTATGTGTTGCGGGTGATGGCAAGGCAGGACTCCATTTCTCTGGTATTCTGAGGAGCTTGAGGGCACGTGCACGCACACACACACACACACACACACACACACACACACACACATACACATTAGACTCCATTTCTTTGGGGTTCTGAGGAGAAACCAATAAATGTGTCTTTAAGCCTTGATGCTCTGATAGCTGCTGCTGTTCTGCAGAGACTGGCTGCAGTGGATCGGCTGTGGTTGGGGCCGTTGTGGTTGTGACTGTGAGTTGATAGAGTAGGTGGTTACTCTGGTCAGGGCAGAGAGACTGAGGGCCGAGAAGTTTCCGTCATGACCGACCAAGTAGGGGAATCATTAGCAGTCCAAAGCCAAAGAGAGAGAGAGAGGGTTAGGCACGCACACACACACACACATACACACACACACACACACACACACACACACACGCATAAGACATATACACACAAAAGTACAAACACACAAACGCATATATACAAACACACATTTAGGCACAGATGTACCCACACATGCACATGCACATGCACACACACACCGAGACACATACACACATAAGTACACACACACTCACACAAACATACACACACATAATGTGCTGAGTCTGCTAACAGGAAGGAAGGCTTGTGTTTAAAATTCATACACACACATCCAAACACACATACACACACTGTCTGCCACACACACACACACACACTCTCTCTCTCTCACACACACACACACACACGCACACACACACACACACACACACAGATATTTGATCTGTACACACACACACACATTCTCTAAAACATAAACTTGGCTGTCCAGAAGAATTCATTGAATTATATACAGGCCATGGTCTAGAGACACAGACCTCACTGACTACACATGCCAGTTTCTGTAAATATACACTGACGCCTGAACACACACACACACACACACACATTGAAGCCAGATGCCACCAGTGGATTTTTCCTGTTATTGATTTTGAGGGGGTATGTGATCCCCTCCACTCTACTCCCACTCACAGTCATGTTCTCCCACTAGCACTGTGTGTGTGTGTGTGTGTGTGTGTGCGCGTGCGTGTGTGTGTTTGTGTGTGTGTTTGTGTGTGTGTGTGTGTGTGTGTGTGCATGTGTGTGTGTGTATGTGTGTGTGTGTGTATTTGTGTGTATGTGTGTGTGTGCATGTGTGTGTGTGTGCACATGTGTGAGTGTGATTGGTTTTGTATTTATGCTGTGTCATACAGCTCATTCACACGTGTTTTGCATTTTTGTCATTTCAGGGTTGAAAATTCCCATTATTCCCTCTGCCTGTACCAACGAGGAATCCCATCAGCGGCTCTCACGCAGCCCAACAGAAGATGACTGGTGAGTAACAACACACACTCACACACACACATACACACATACACAAACACACACACAGAAAGAGACAAGAGACAAGAGATGAGATGTAAGCTAAGTAATGCATACACACACACACCCAGTAGAGATGAGATATAAGCTAAACCACACACACACACACACACAGACACACACACACACAGAAGGCGACTAGAGACTTGATGAATCTTAATGGATTATCTGATGAATAAGAACATGCTAAGGTATAACAGTTGTAATATTGAATGAATGAGCATAAACAGCCAGCAATATAACATGATTTGTATACAGTACACTGTATTCAATGTCACGCACTAGTCATTTTTGTTGTTGTTTTTCTTGTTGTTGTTGTTGTCGTCTTTGTTTTTATTGTCGGAACTGCTCTCTCTTATCCTCTTCACATTTATAATTTCCCAGGCACATGTCCATCCAACCTCCACTCTCCTCAGCCAATCAGCACGCGGTTGCCATAGTGAATGTTTACGTCCTAGTGTCCTCCATGCGGCCCCTCACCGCATTCTTACATGACACGGGGCTGGTGAGGTCACCTGGGGACAAACACAGCCATGTCTCAAAGGTACGAAAACATCAGCACCACATCGCGTCTTCACTCGTGTCTGGCACACAGCATGACTCAGTTATATTTATCCTTCAGATCTGACATTTATGCCTTTTGCAGATGTTTTTATACTGTCAGTCTCCCCTAGAGCAACTTGGGGTTAAGTGCCTTGCTCAAGGGCACAACAGTGGCATTTGGGATTCAAACCCACATTTTCTAGGGTACGAGCATACTAGCATACTAGCCAGGTTCCTTAACCACTACGCCACCACTGTCCCTATATGCTTACACACATTCTCAAAGCTGTGTCTTCCTCCCAAAACTTTACACACAAATCCATTAATTGCTCACATGAAATGCCAAATGCCAAAATCTCACATCTCCGGCAGAATGACACAATGTATTCAGAGTATAATAAACACATCTCAAATGCAGTCTTTTCTCTCACATCATAGACACTTTTATCATAATATTACATTTATGGATATATCATGTACACACTAATGCTCTACACTTCAAGTACATCTGTCTTTAATCAGTCTGTATAATCTGAGGGGAGAAGCTGGAAGTAGAAGCATTCAAGCGATATTGAAACAAAGATTGTTTCAGAAGGAATGTTTATGATATGGCTCTCCAGAATGCTGCGGAAGATTCCATTCACTTCAAATGGGCCTTCCCAACGTTCGGAGGTCAGTCATTTCTGTCTATTGACCGCTGTGAAAGTATAATGACCGCAGCCAATTGCTTCAGATTCACATCTGCATATCATTCTGCGAGTAGAGATCATTCACTTATCACAATGGAACTTTGTTGAAAGTGTAAGGAGATTAACTGCATTCTAAAGAATCTTTCAAGTTCAAGTTCTGTTGCAAACTATTTGTTTATGTGCAGAAGCCACAAAACAGTAACAAATGAAATTTAAAAGACGTTTGTGTGAAGTTTTCTGTCATCATTTTGGCAAGTAGCCGTATAATAATCGGGATAATGTATTGTCTGCCGGTCTCTACGGGAAAATATTTCCCTTCAGGATAAATCCAGACCCCGCCTTCGCCGTCCAGGACCTGTTCGTCCTGTCAGGAAATATTTTCCTATTATGACTGGTGAACAATGGATTATTCCTTACACGTAGTATATATTTCCCCAAATATATTTCCACACACACCCGCACACACACACCCCCACAAAAACATTTACTACAACATGTAGGTGGACATGTAGGTGGAGTGTGTGTGTGTGTATGTGTGTGTGTGTGTCTGTGTGTCTGTGTGTGTGTGTGTGTGTGTGTGTGTGTGTGTGTGCATGCTCTTTAATATTGTCGTGATAT
>PYXC01002022.1:175000-177500 GCA_015244755.2 Tenualosa ilisha
AGTAGATTGATATGCTCACCTATAGATAGAGTCTACACTTCTACTCTATTCTATATTCTAAGTATTCTACTGCAGCAGTTACTATTTTAGCAATTGAGGAGGATCTTCACTTTAGTTTAGTTTAGTTTAGTTTTTTTTTGGGGGGGGTTGCGTCACCCTTTGAGTGTAATTGGAAAGGATAGTAGAGGATGACAGTTAAAGACCAGGAGTGGGAGATGGGGAAGGATGAGGGAGGTGGCATTGGGTCTGAAACGAAAGCCTTGGCCACTTGCATCACTGCACACACACACACACGTACACACACACACACGCACGCACACACACACACACACACACACACACACACACACACACACGCACACTCACACACAGAGCTTTGTTTCCTAACTCTAGAGTGAGAGTCTTCCTGAGCTATTAACATTGCTGTCACATTTCTCAACCCAGACAACTTTCCCACCAAAAAGTTGGAATTCCCATGTGAAACCTTTTGGCTGGTAAAACAGTTTTGACAAAAGATATTATTTCACATATGAATCACAGATACTGTAAATGTGACAAGACACAGTTGACACGTTTACAATGTGAGAGGTCTGTTCATATGCAGAACGTTCATCCCAGAGATTTGGGCCCTTAAACATTTGGAATTTCAGCATTCCGTATTCATTCTCATATTTCCATTGTCTTGTTAATTTAGAGGAGAGAGATGCTGTTATCCCACATCTGCTTTACATAGACAGTATAACATCAGTCATCGATGTCCAATAGTCAGACTCTCAACCAGTGACTTGAAGGTGGTTTATTAGGCTGTTGTTTTGATGACACAAACGCATGGGGCCCTATTGCATTGACATTTGTAAATGATTTATTAGTTAGTCCTCATTGCACATGCTCAACTGTTATATCCTCAGTACGGTGGCTGTGAGTGGACAAACAGCCTTTGTTTACCACCGGATGATCTTCTGCTACTGATCCAGTTTCACCACCAGATCAAGAAGCCAGGGCCATTTGATGTGGTATGACCTACCTGCCTCATACAGTCACGCATGTCTAATGTCAAAGATTACAGTAAGCAGAAAAGATGGAAAAAATAATTTGTAATCTGCATCTGTTATTGCTAATCTGTATAATAATCTTTAATCTGTAATTGCTCTCTCTATATATCTGTCAGTATCCTATTCACTCCTTCTGCTATGATGCCTGTTTATTTCTATAGTACATCATATTCTCTCTCTCTGTGTGCGCGTGTGTGTGTATGTGTGTGTGTGTGTGTGTGTGTGTGTGTATGTGTGTGTGTGCATGCAGATTCTTCCTCAGGTCTCTTCTGAAGCTTCAACCCTCCATCAGCTCTTGCTCCAAAGACAGCAACCCCTAGAGCATTCTGGGAAGGGATCAGTGCTCTCACCATTGTGTGGACAACTTCTTGAGTATCACAAGGCAACCCTGATTCAAAGGTGATGACACAGATACAAGCACTCTCACATTCATGCCACCCAGTCAGACTCTCTCTCTCTTTTACCCTCTCTCTCTCCCCTTCTCTCTCTCTCTCTCTCTCCCCCTCTCTCTCTCTCTGTCTTTCTCTCTCTGTCTTTGTCTTTCTCACACACACACACACACACACACTCCCCCAGATACTACATACAAAGATACAGACACACATACACACACATACTGATTCACATTATTCACTTTCACAGTCTCTCTCTCAGACACACACACATACACACACACATGCACTACTCTCCAGCTGTGTTCACGCAGGGCAAGTACAGCTAAAAGGAGTGCCAGCAACAAATCAAACTGTCCACAAGTACTCCCGACTTAATCCGTCTTTAGTGGTGTGTGTGTGTGTGTGTGTGTGTGTGTGTGTGTGTGTGTGTGTGTGTGTGTGTGAATGAATGAATGAGTGTGAGTAAGAGCTCACTAAATGTGAGTGTGAAAGTAGCAGGCAGCAGGGAGTATGACTTACTAGTTCACGCTAGAGAGGGTGTGTGTGTGTGTGTGTGTGTGTGTGTGTGTGTGTGTACCCAGTATTCATTCTTTACTGACTGATGAGAGCACCTGTCTTGACTTGTCATCAGTCAGTGGTGGGCCAGAACTCCTGGAACTCCTGGATCATTCAACTCCTATGCCCCATTCAGACAAACATGAACGCATCAAGCTACTCAATCAACTCCTATGCCCCATTCAGACAAACATGAACGCATCAAGCTACACAATCAACTCCTATGCCCCATTCAGACAAACATGAACGCATCAAGCTACACAATCAACTCCTATGCCCCATTCAGACAAACATGAACGCATCAAGCTACACAATCAACTCCTATGCCCCATTCAGACAAACGTGGCTGAATCAAACTACACAGTCATGTCCTGTGTCCCATTCAGACAAACATGATCATATCTGCTATCAGCTATAACAATTAGCTTCCACTATAATAGCGGAACATATAATTATTGAACTGACTACACCAGAAAACAAACATTCTTAAAAAATAGA
>PYXC01002022.1:182500-190000 GCA_015244755.2 Tenualosa ilisha
CACATGAAAACTGTTTCCTAAACACCAAGAATGGCAAAAGAAATTCCCCCAAAAAACAAATAGCACAAATAGACCAACAAACAAACTAACAAACAAACATCTGACAAAAATCAAAATAATTTGAGGTGTGTCACGCAACTGACTGTAAATAAACACCGCTTAGAAAACCCGACGACTCGCAAGAAGAGCCCCCCTCACATCCCAGCACCGGGACTTAAATAACAGGTGAGGTCTCGTAACTCAATTGACCGATTTAATTAGATAATTAGGTCAACAATGACCAGGGTACCCCTACCGCACCTGCGGAACGTGAGGCGCACACGCCCCCTTTTGCGTGACGCACGTAACACAATACAAATCATATCATATCCATAAAAAAAACAAAGAAACGACCCTAACAGAGCTCATGTGCACTATAAGTTACTGTTATCTATCAAATCAAAGAGACCATTACTGAGACAGAAAAAATGAAACAAAACCAACTGTTTCTATCAACTTACTTAAATTAATAGTGCGATGCGACGGTGCGAAGTCACGTCGTCACATACACACAAGCACACACACATATACACACACACACGAATAGACACACACATGCACATTCATGCACACTAGTGCAGACAAATACACACACACACACACACACACACACACACATACTCAAATATTCGTCTTCATGTACACAAATACACACTTACACACACACACACAGAGCATAATTTCTAAGTGTAGATTGACCTACAAAGTGACGAGACACAGCTTGACCCACTGTGACGCCACAGAGTGTGACATGACAGGCCATCACGGACTCGGGGAGTGTCTGCCTTTGATGATGTCGTTGATGTGTGTCTCCCTTTGATGATGTCTCTGCTGCTCCTTTGATGTGCCCCATCTCAGCACACACACACACACACACACACACACTGGGGATGTTTTATGAGATTAATTTCTGCGTTCCCAACGCTCAGGCCACCTACACACCCGTGGGATCAGAGGAAGGGTCATCACGGTCCACTTCACTGTCCTATCACACGCATGCTCCCACACTCAATACACACAAACATACACACATACAAAGTAGATACACGCTTATACGGCCACACACTAAGGTCTGCATATACTTACCGACAAGTACACCCATATACTCACACACACACACACACAGAGCTTTTCTGAGTTTTCCATAACGCCTACAGATCTATAGTTTCGCAGATACAATACCATTTTTAATTTACTACAGGCTTACTGCACTCTGTTCTAACATCTGTGTGTCATCTATGTGTCGTCAGGCCTGAAACATGAGTGTGTGTGTGTGTGTGTGTGTGTGTGTGTGTGTGTGTGCGTGCATGCATCAGTAATGTGCAGGTTAATCCGAATTCAACGGGTCAATTGCAGTTACCTGCGGTTTCGAGTCATACAAAAATTAATTTATGATGTTTGGGTCGGGTTCAGTCGAGTCGGTTCAAATAATTTTTGCCCTTTTAAAATTATTATTTAAACACAAATATGTCTAGCCTTTAAAATTCAAAAGGCTAAAATGTATGCTCAAATATATTATAGGCTGAATATCTGGCGTGAAGATGCAACATTTTAACCGTCCACATGTGGTGCATGTGTGCGTGATACGAGAGAGATGGAGACCAGGGAACAGCTGAAGATGGAGGAACTGAAAAAAAACACAGATAGAAAAAACAGTTTGGGAGACATCTGAGGAAATAGGCCTAAATGAAGGGACACCGGTGCACGGGTAAGCCTCTGCTTCCCAATATGCGCATCCCAATGGTCAGTCCAAGACTAAAATTCAGGACACCTGTAGCCCACGCTGAACAGCACCGTTACTTTTCAGTACTTTGTGTTTGCTGTTCATATGACATAAAAAACAATGACTTACTAAGAGATTTTTTTACGTATTGCAGTCGGGTTGGTTGAAAGAGTGAGATGATCACGGGTTCTTTCTAAACTTACCCACGCATCACGTGTGTGTGTGTGTGTGTGTGTGTGGTGTGTGTGTGTGTGTGTCTGACAAGTGAGGGTTTGGTGATTGTGTTCGTTTGCGTGGCCATCAATTGATCTCCACCCAACTTTTAATCACCTGTAAGCCGTCAGGGAATTAAGAGGCCTGAAAATGGATCAGAAATATGCACGTCTGTGTGTGTGTGTTTGTGTGTGTGTGTGTGTGTATTTGCACATGATCCCTATTTCTTAGAAGTCTTCCGTTGTTTTTCTCCAGAATTGTAAACTATCCCGTTGGCCTAGGCAACAGCAGAATCAACATTCTGGTGATGGACGAATCGGAGGCTGAGCCTGTCGTCATGACAATATACACTCTCCACATATTCCGGGAGAATCGTCCCAGCCTGCCCATGTTTGCAGAGTACATCATGTGTGGCTTTGTTCAGGTACGCTCTCACACACACACGCTAACTCCCAAAATCTCTGTCCAACACAAATATGTACACACACACGGACACATGCATACACACACACACATAGGCAGACAGACAGTTCTTATGTACACATTTAGCCAAAGAGACTTTCAAAAGACACACACAAACAGATCAGGCCATTCACACACATTTACTTTGTCATACACACACCAACACGTGCACGTCCATCCACAACCTCCGCTGGATGAACGGTATCTGCCAAAGAGAAAATAATATTTGATCTTTTCCGGAAAAAAAAACTATCTCTGCCAGGGGTGAACAAATGAATATGGATTTGAATGGGCTTTGGTAGGTAGTCGTGTTGAGCACCTTCTTTAGGTGGTAGTTTTTTTCTGTGAATGAGAGGACATTATTGGAGTTTCACTCACACAGTATTTCAGTATTTACCACAGATTCTACAGCAGAGACATTCAACAGGGTGGCATTCTTTTTTACAAAAAAAAATTAGTTGAGTATAGTTGCTAAATAAAACAAAATAAAATATGCTGATTATCTTAGATAGTAGCAAATTGATGATTATTAAATTAATGACTTTACAAAGTGAAGCAATATGTTCAGGATGAATGTCTGACATAACTGAGCTTGGGTATTGTAACTGTTTATTACTTTTTATCCAGATAGGAGTGGATAATACTTACTTGTGTTCGTGTGTGTGTGTGTGTGTGTGTGTGTGTGTGTGTGTGTGTGGTGTGTGTTTGTAAGTTTTAGTTATGTATTGCCTCAGTGTTTGTTTAATTTAACAAATAATTATAGTCATTATTGCAGCCAAACTTTGATTTAATTTTATTTAATTTTGATGTTTTAATTTCAATATTGTTATTAAACACATTGCCTAAAAGGTGTATTTGTGTGTGTGTGTGTGTGTGTGTGTGTGTGTGTCTATCACAAACACAAACAATACATAGCAGCTAAACAAATTCATATTGTTAAAGCATAAATATGATTAATGAATATTAATATAAATTTGTTTTAAGGATGAGCAGGTGTTTACCAAATTTACAAAACCAAAACCAACCAAATTCGTTTTGTAAACTATGAGTAAACATTTTTTTTGGGGGGGGGACATTGATTGTCTTGGGATTCCATATATTTATATTGATATTTTATGGAGTTATTATTATTATTATTATTATTATTATTATTAGAATGTGGAGAGTCTTAAGGGCTTGACTCTTTGCACAGGGACCTCTCTCTCTCTCTCTCTCTCTCTCTCTTTCTCTTTCTCTCAATTCTTGTCTCTCGTTCTGTCTGTGTGTGTGTCTCTCTCTCTCTCACACACACACATGGCCACACGGCCTTTGTTTTTGTCTGAGAGTGTGAAGTAGTTGGGCTTTGGGGTGTTTGTGTCATGAGAGATCTGGCCTGAGGGACTCATTTATCTCTGACAGCCATTATCTGCATTCAGAGGAATTTGGCTCAGTTTTATTAGCGGATACTCTCTTGCAGCAATTGTTTTCACACACACACACACACACACATACACACACACGCACACACACATACACACACACGCACGCACACACACACATACACACACACGAAAAAAACCCACACAAACACACACACACACAGACATAGACACCCGCTTTTGCTCAAGATGTTGTGCCGACGTGGCACATTGGAAGTGTGTATGTGGGTGTGTGTGTGTGCGCGCGGTGTGTGTGTGTGCGTGTAGAAGGTGTGAATTTGACAGACGTGTGTGGCAGTGGATTAGTCTGAGAAACTCTGAAGGTCCATTATTCTCTGGAACCTTCCATGGTCGTGTCTATATTTGCATCTTCTCACCTGTGAGGTGGCCAGACATCAACCCAGGGGTGTGTCCTCCACCCCTCCACGTCTGAGCCTGCTGGCCTCCTAATAGATGATTGGCACATCCCTACAGAGGGGTGGGGTCACAAGGCAAGAGTTGATTTCTGATTGGATGCTGACTGAAGGGGTGGGTGGAACACACACACTTGAGTCGAGGAAGTTCTCCATTTGTCGTCCAATGAAGTTGAAGGCAAAGCTTTCATAATAGTGGCATTGTGAAACTAGTGTATGTTACAGCTTGGGATGAAAGAGAGAACGAGGACCCGTTTGTGTGAGTGTGTCTGTGTGTCTGTGTGTGTGTGTGTGTGTGTGTGTGTGTGTGTGTGTGGTGTGTGTTCTTTATTTTGTTCTTCCTATCCATGGTACCCTAAATCTCACCCCAGAATCCTCTTTCGCCTCCCAGGGTTTTCCAAACCCTCCCCACCCCATCTCCCTCCCTCTCTCAACCACTTTCCTCCCTCTATCCCTTCTTCCATTCTGCCCCCTCTCTCTCTATCTCTCTCTCCCTTCCTCTCTCTCTCTCTCCCTTCTCCCATCTCTCTCTCTCTGTCTCTTTCTCTCCTTTTCTCTCTCCCTCCACCCTCTTCCTTATGTCATCCCTCTTCTCCATCTCTCATCCCTTATCCATCTCTCTTTCTTTCACCTCTCTCTCTCTCACCCTCTCTCTCTCTCTCTCTCTCTCTCCCTCTCCCGTCCGTCCTGCTCCAGCGTTCCAATGTTCCAGCGTTCCAGCGTTCCCGTGGCGGTTCTGTGGCTCTGGAGCCCCATGCTATGAGTGTGTTTTCCCTGGGGTGGCTTTGCGGTCGGATCTTCTTCTTCTCTCCTCTCCTCTTTTCTCCACTCCACCGAGGATTGTGTCCCGGGCAACGCATACACACACACACGCACGCGCACACACACACACACACACTGTGGTTTACCGCCACAACACATTTCTGCATGCCCAAAGCACGGGGGAGTCTGTGGAAAGACAGAAGAGAGAAGAAGAGAAGGAAGAAGGGAGGGAGTTGGGAAGATGGGAAGGGGGGGCATTTACTAATTGATTGATGAGAAGTCCATTACAATTGTTGCCAAGTTAGGGTGTGTGTGCATATGTGTGTGTGTATGTGTTTGCTGAATATATGTGAGAGATGAGACAAAAAGAGAAAAATGCGTTTATGTGTATGAATGTGCATAATTCTGGCTGTGTGTGTGTGTGTGTGTGTGTGTGTTTTCGTGCGCGTGCATGTGTGTGTTTGCCTGTGTGTGTGCGTGTGTGTGTTTGTGTCTGTGTGGAGAAGTGTGTGTGTACTGTCAGTGCTAGCAAGCGTCTGAAGCTTTGCACACATCTGATCCCCATGTCTCTGCTTGCTCTTCACTTCCTATGAAGGGCTGCAGGAAATCATTTAAAAAAAAAAACTCCATTTCCCATGATTCATTTGCTTCCCACCAAGCGGCAAAACAGATCAAACACAGAATGCAGTTGGACATGTTGGTTTAGGCCAGCTGTGAAATGTAGATGTTGTGGTCTTGCAGCTGGAACATAAGCACACGCACACACACACACACACACACACACACAAGGGAGTCTCATTGTCCCATCAACAGCTTACTCTCCTCACCCAACTCAGAAATAAAACAACAACACAGTGCACAGACACACATACACACACGCACACACACACACACACACACACACACACGCACACACACTACTCACATAGGGGACATTTAAGATATATAGGGTTGAATGAAGACTATTGAGAGCTAATTGTTTGGCATGTCTGGAATGTTGGCTGTGCATCTTAGGACTTGTGAAGTGGCTTCATGCTCAGGAGAAGGGGAAGGTGTCTGGAAGACTATGAATCAGCCTTTGTTTGGATGCACACACACACACACACACACACACACAGGTGCATATATATATATATATACAAATACCAGATGTGTGTGGACCTCCTGCTGAAAAGATCAGTGACCTTTTTCTGTGCAAAAAGACAAGGTCATGGGAGGTGTATTAAGCTCCACACATACACACACACACACACACACACACAGCACTTCTGTGTGTCTGATGGCCTGTGTCTTTCATCTGTGCTAGCCTTGATCTGAATGTTCATGTTTCAGTGTAAGGTGATACGTCTGGTCATTGGCATGCCTACACATGATGGAGGGGAACTGAGATGTGTGTGTGTGTGTGTGTGTGTGTGTGTGTGTGTTTATCTTCTGCTAAGTTTCATATCTGAAGATAATATTTTGTGCCAAATTTAATGGCACTAAAGCTGGTGCAAAAACATCTAGCCATGAGAATTTATGGCTAGATGTGCGTGTGTGTGTGTGTTTGTGTGTCTGTGTTCAGACCATGTGTGGTTACAGTGTGGCTATGAGACTGATGTAATGTGGCTTTGACAGTGTTGCGGATGATGTGTGTGTGTGTGTGTGTGTGTGTGTGTGTATGTGGGACCATTCAAGACATTATTCATTCTGGCCCTCTCACATACATATATTCTCCTCTCATATATATGTGTTTTCACTCTTACATAACTATATTCTTCTTTCACATATACCCATTTTATCTCCCACATACATATATTCTCCTCTCATACACATGTATGTTCATTTCACTCTCACATACATACATTTTTTTATCGTATACATACATTCCTCTTTTATACTGCACTTATACTGCACTTACTACACTATTGCCCTTATAATAGTGCAGTTTTTATGTTAGCATTTGCACTCTTTGTTAGTTTCTTTCATTGTGCTGTGGCTTGAATGTTATCCTCTTTTGTAAGTCGCTTTGGATAAAAGCGTCTGCTAAATGCATAAATGTAAATGTAAATGTTATAGCTTTTCCAAAAGCCTTGGAGTGAGATTTGGTGTCCAAAACTTTACAACACACAGCCACAAGATCGGGCTGGGTGTGTGGGGGAACACTGTAATTAGTTTGATTTCCCTGCATTCTGGGGGGCTCTGTTGGAACTGAACAACAACTTATGTACAGAGAAGGCAAAATGTTATGGTATATAATATCTGACTGATTTCCCCTGGATCTGCCCTCTTTGAAACTCTATGTCTCTTCCTTGAATAGGCCTGGATAGTCAATGGAGTCAAATTAATCAAAAATATGCTACATCAATGCATTTAGGACAAACTATATGTGGCATGGAACTTCTTGGCATATAACTTCTTAACCTTCTAAGCTCACTATCCAATCTTTTTGGCTTGAATATTATGCAAAATAATATATATAATATTATTA
>PYXC01002022.1:197500-205000 GCA_015244755.2 Tenualosa ilisha
CAACACAGAAAACACAAAACACATATGTAGCCTATACATCTATTCAACAGTCTCCCTACAGCCCTGCTCTTGAGAATCTCTGTTTACAGGGCAGCAAACCTGTAACTTTCCATTTGGAAAGGTCATGAAAACACATATAATCCTTCTTAACTACAACGTAAAGACCATGGGCCTATAAATGTCCACTAAATGTAACTAAATTGCACTAAAATGTAGCCTAAGTGCACTAAATGTGTCTGTCTCAAATGTCTTTCCTTATATCTTAAATGTAACACTACTTGAATCCATGGTGAAATGTTGCTTTGTCTCACTATATAGAGTGTATGTGGCTGAAATGACAATGAAACCCTCTTGACTTCACTTAAATCCACATATAGCTCAATTTGTATAATCCCCGTCTTTTTTTTTTCTGCGCGTGGGTTGACTACATGGCCAAGGGTGGTGGTAGCGTAGCAGTTAAGGAACTAGCATGCAAGTAGCCTGAAAAAAGTTGTGGGTTCGAATCCCAGTTGCCACCGCTGTGCCCTTGAGCAAGGCACTTAACCCTAAGTTGCTCTAGGGGAGACTGGCCCTGAACAACTGATAGTTGAAATGTAAGTCGCTTTGGATAAAAGCATCTGCTAAATGCATGAATGTAAATGGCCAAAGACTCACTGGTATAGAATAAAATATTTTCCTTGTCATTGCCAGCACACAGAGATGTATCGAGCAATGAGGTAAGGTTAGCTGCTCTGTGATGTGCTTATCTAAGCTAAAGTGCATTCAAAGAAATAAATAGACATTTAAGAAAGTGCAAAATGTTTATAAACACATCCCAGTGTTTGATGTCAAGCTGCACAAGACACTGTTTTAGTACATCAGCAGCACATGTAACCATACAGAAATATTAGAGCTGGAATGGTTTCTCAGTCATAGTGTGTGTGTGTGTGTGTGTGTGTGTGTGTGTGTACCCGTCATTCATTCTTCACTGACTGATGAGAGCACCTGTCTTGTCAGCAGATGCCAGACATGACCACATGACCACTAGATTACTAGATTTAGCTGTCACTACAGTGACAAAAGCATGTCATAGATATGTTATAGTGAAGTGAACTCAGCTGCCATCACAAAGATATAAATATGTTATAGATATTTTATAGAGAACATACTTATCTATCATTACTCTGACTTACACATGTTATAGATATGTGGTAGCAAATAGAATCTGACAGATATTTTGGTAAATAGATGGTATTGGTTATTTATTATTAAAGGATTAAAAGTTAATTCAAGTTTGTTGTTTTACCCTTAAATCCCGGTTTACTGACAGTTTATGATGTTCAGTGGTTCAGATTTAAATTTTAACAAATGCCATTGTTCTGAGAATTTAACAAAAAAAACAACTGACTTGACCTTTAAGCCAGTCTGCTGCCAGTGATATACCAGTTAAATGATGCTAATTCTGTCAGGAAAATCATCAACCATTCTTAATTCAGGGGAACTTCACTGAGCTTTAAGCTCTATTTCAGCAATGCCCTGATCATAACAATCTTAAAATAATCACAACAATGAACAAAAGTAAACTTATCAAAACCAAAATGACATTTACAGAAGACAAAAATAAAAATTCAAAAGAGACGGAGTTATGATGTGGTTACCAGGTTACCAGAAAGACACTCACTGCTAGGGAATAGATATAAAGAATACCATGTGGTTAAATACACAAACATACATACACACTCTCACACACACACACACACACACACACACACACACACACACACACACACACACAGAGAGAGAGACTGCTAGGGATTTGCCAAGGAATACCATGTGGTTGAATACACCAAAAAGCAAGCACACACACACACACACAGACACAAACACACACACAAGGAATACCATGTGGTTGAGTACACCAACAAGCAAATGCGCGCACGCACGCACACACACACACACACACACACACACACACACACATACACACACACACAGAGGGAGAGAGAGAGACAGACACAGACACAGAGTTGATCTGTTAAGGAATGGCATGTGGTTGTTTAGTGTCTGTAGCATCCACCTCCGGTGGTCAGATCTGAACTTTCATCTGGATGAGGGTCACAGGTAAACCAGCATCCGTTTGTAAAATAGGATTACAAAGACACACACACACACACACACACACACACACACACACACACACAAGCATCTGCCAAGGAAGTGTTTCCTCTGTCTCTGTTTTACTTTTTTGAACCTTGAACTGCATCTGTTGCAGCCCTGTATGGGTCAATGGAAGCCACAGAGTGAGAGAAAGAAAACTTGTGTGTCTGTCTGTGTGTGTGTGTGTCTGTGTGTGTGTGTGTGTGTGTGTGTGTGTATGAGAGAGAGAGAAAGAGTTTAAAGCCTGAGAATCGGACCTCCAGGAAGCAGCCTCACACACCAGAGTTCATTCATCCTCAATCACTTTTGATGTGCTATCATGTGCTCTTGGAAACAGCGCATAAACTCTGTGTGTGTGTGTGTGTGTGTGTATGTGTGTGTGTGTGTGTGACAGAGAAAGAGATCCAGGCAGACATGTTCATTTGTGCATACATACCAAAATGACAAGCAGTGCTGTGGGACCTGGCCAATGACGCATATTCTCCATATAAAAACTATTTTACCATATCCTGGAGAAATATTAATCAAGAGACAGAAACAGATCTCAAGGGCCTTATCTCAGTCTGTAGTGTCCACACACACACACACACACACAGACACACACACACAAACACACATACACACACACACACATACACACACAGTCATGCTTGTGTATATGCATGAGTGCATGCATGCATGAGTATAATATACTCAGGAGTGTAATATGAGTGTACTTACTTGTACTTACACACACACACACACACACACAGTACATAACACTTCCATACACTTGAGCTCAGTGAAATACACACATTTTACTCACACGCACACACATACACACAGAAGCTCATTCGTATGGTGCTCAAAACATGTATGTGCACATGCAAGAACACACACACACACACACACACACACGCACTATGACACATGTTTCATCACTTTGTTAACTGTGATGACTCTCTCTGTCTGTCTATCCATCTGCCATTCTCACTTTCTCTGTCTGACAGATTCTTGTCTTTCCACATGTGTTCAGTGTCTGTCTGTCTTTATCCATCTGTATTTCTGTGTTCTTGCCTTCCTATTCTTTTTATTTTCATTCCATGAACACTCCCAGATATCCCATTCCACAGTTCTTCATTTTTCCTTTTTTTTCTTCCTCTTCCTCTTCTTCTCCTTCTTCTTCTTCTTCTTCCTCTTCTTTCTCGTCTTCTTTCTCCTTTAGGCTAGTGTAAAGGTTTCATAATCTTTATTTTGTTTTCTGCACTTGCACTTGTGTTTCTGAATGTCTGCATGTGTGTGTGTGTGTGTGTGAGAGAGAGAGAGTGTGTGTATGTGTGTGTTTGGGTGGGGGGGCATATGATTCATGTTTGTGTTGTTTGTTCCTCTCTTCTCATTAAAATAGATTAGTGGCCACAATGGAATGTAAGGCCTTGTGTGTGTGTGTGTGTATGTGTATGTGTGTGTGTGTATGTGCATGCTTGGGCAAAAGACAGAGAGAGAGTGTGTGTGTTGTCAGATTTGTTTTGAAATTATGAGGTGCTGACAGATACACCCTTCTGTGCTGACATTCCATGTAATCTCTGACAGCCGATTGTATCTTTTGACACGTGTTAGGTTGTCTTGCATTTTGGATGACATGAAACCCAACCTTTTCAATGTGTTTGAAAAAACAGGGTCAAGTTCAAGAAGCACAGAGACGTAGCAACATGGTTAATTCAACAGAAACAGAGGTGTGCTTGTTGCTCACGCAGGCACAGCTGAGAGGGTTGTCTCTTTGTTTAGTGTTTTTATCCAAGTCTGATTAAATGCATATTCATATGGGTATTACTTTCTTTAAGACGTCTCACTCTTAACAGTCCACTGAAGGTGGATGCTGTGCTCATTATCTTTTTAATACGGCATCTTTAATTCTGACATAAATCAGTGCTGATAGAATGACTTTCCTGACCTACCCATCAAGCGAGGCTGCCATGTAAGGCACCAGCTTGCTCACCAGGAGCAGTTTAGGGTTCAGTGTCTTGCTCAAGGACGCTTTGATGACCTCAGGAGCCACTGGGGCTCGAACCCGCAACCCTCTAGTTCCCGAGCAGGACCTTCCATCTGCCAAAAAAAAGAAATTCTCTCAAAGTTTAAAGCAAAAATTTGCACTGACGGTTAACAGTGACATGTATTTTGTGTCTGTGAGAGCAAACGCCTCCAGCTGGCAGCAGTGAAATTAGTCTTTCCAAAAATCCACTACGTAGCTGTAAACAAACCATACAGCTCTCCACAGTTATTGGCACCCCTGGACAACTATAAAGTGAAACAGAAATTGTTCCGGGTGTCTCCCAATGAAAACAATCCCTCCTCAAAGAGAAACATATTCATCTGAAGAAAAAACAATGCATCAAAAATAAATAAATGAATATATATATATTTACAAAAACACATGCAGCAATTATTGGCACCCCTAGAAAATATGATAATTAATAATTTTTCTCAATCCATATTAAACTCTTAAAGTTAACCAAAGTGTCTGTGGACTTTCAAGTTGTGTTCCATCACTTCATGGTTCTTTAAGATATAAAACTGAAAATGAAACAAAGTCGAATGTCATTTTTCGACATGAGAAAGACAAAAGAATAGACATTTGAAATGCATTCAAGAAAGTGTGGCCTGTGTGATGTTGTTCTAATTCCAAAGGCTCTAGGAATCTCATTAGGGTGAATGCCATTGTAACCTCCATGAAATGCTTGACCATTTTAAATCAAAATCTGTCAAAAAGATTTAAAGTCGGTCATGCTTGGCTCATCAAACCGGTCATTAAATCAAAATGTAAGGTCATATAAACAAAAACATAACTCTCTGATCACAAAATTATGCCTCCATCATAGTTGTCTCAGTCCCCTGATCTTTGCGGTATAGTGTGTAAGTAAATGGGCTTAGCCGTAGAGAAAGATGCCCCAGAGACCCCCCAGGAATGTGGATGATCTGGATAGATTCTGTGAATAGGAAGGGTCTCAAATCCATTTATTGTGGCATGTGAAAGGAGACACCTAACACTTGTATTATTTGCAGGTCAGCAAGAACAGCTTACAATGTACAAACTGCGGGGCTGCCAATAAATTTGACACGCCATTTTTGTATAATGATTTATTTCTTTAAAAAGCATAATTTGAAGCGTAAAGCGTAAACAACTTTGTATTTTTCCTCAATGTTTACCTTATGTGATTAAGGACAAATACTAATAGATGATTTTTAAATGGGCTTTACCTGTCTTTTAAGCCAATAACTGTGGAGGGCACACTGATTTTCACACACACTGATATTCACACACACTGATATTCCTTCTGTGTTCAGTTTGCTCCACAAATAAAGCATGAAACATTGACAAGTCTTTTAGGACTTAATGAGGATAAGTTTGCATGCACACTCACACACGCACACTCACACACACGCACGCACACACACACGTGTGCGTGCACACACACACACACACACACGCGTGCACACACATACGCACTCACACATACTTTCTCTCTCCTCCTTTCTGTCTGTCTGATTAATTCCATCAGGTTGGTGCTGTGTGTGTGTGTATGTGTGTGTCAGAGAGAGAGAGAAAGAGAGAGCAAAAGAAGAAAAGAGAAAGAGAGAAAGCGAATGAGAGAGAGAGTACAGTATGTGTGTGGGGTTGCGTGACCAGGCCTGCACAGATTAATTCCACAGGTCAAAACGTCAGAGAAGGATGAAGGCTGTGTGGAAAAAAAGAAAATTAATCTCAGAATATTGGGCCTCATTCACCAGTAGCTCCCTAAGAATTTGTTCTGAAGTCCCATTTAAATATTGTTAAATCCTGCAGCATTGCAATAACTGTAGAACAGATGAAAATATAACAGGCTATTATTTTACACAAATGTGTCCCTGCTCATAGGTTTAAGTGCACAGACATTGTTTTTACCTTCTAGAAAAGTGAATAAGTGAGTTAAAGAGTAGAATTTGATGAATGAGGAACATTATTCTTGTCATTCATTTCCCCTCACGCAGCCCCTGTATACAACAAGGAAGCACCTGTGTGTGTGTGTGTGTGTGTGTGTGTGTGTGTGTGTGTGTGTGTGCGTGTGTGTGTGTGTGTGTGTGTGACAGAATGTATGCTCTGTACTTCATCAGACCAAAGAATTCCACTGATTTAAGGTCCACTTGCCCAGGAGCACTGTGTGTGTGTGTGTGTGTGTGTGTGTGTGTGTGTGTGTGTGTGTGTGTGTGTGTGTGTGTTTTATGCTCATGAGTATACTTCATCGTGTAGTCATCTCTGCTCTCTCTAATTCTGTGTTACGACCGCAGATGGAACCACACAGTTCCGCTGAAAGAACAGACTTCTTTTAAGTTCCAATAAATTAGGCACAGCAGATCTGCAGATCAGATTTTACACACACACGCACACACACACACACACACATACAAAGAGCACATCCATATATTCCAGTCTATACATGCATTTATGTATGAATATTTGAATGAGTATATGGATGCACATGGATGTGTGTGTGTGTGTGCGTGTATGTTTGTGTGTGTGTGTGTGTGTGTGTGTGTGCGTGTGTGTGGTGTTGGTGGTGGGGGTGGGGGGATTGCAGAGGTGGTCAGGCTCAGAATGGGCTAGACTCTATGTGTGTGTGCATGTTTGAGTGTGCCTATCTATGTCTGCATGTGAGTGTGTGTGTGTGTGTGTGTGTGTGTGGGTGTGTGTGTGTGTGTGTGAGACAGTGTGTAAGTGTGCGTGTGTGCTTGTGCCTTTGTGTGTCCATGTGCGTGTGCATTCTCTGTACATTTGATTTAACATGGAGTTCTGCTTTCATCTGTGTGTCTAATGAAACATCTGTCAGTTGTGTCATACTCTTTCCTTTGAAGAAAAGGGAGTATGTGTGTGTGTGTGTGTGTGTGTGTGTGTGTGTCTGTGTGTTTGCTGTTTTTCAATATCTCGCTTCAACTTAGTTTCCCCTTTTAGGACAATAAATTGTACTTGACCTGTGTTAACTGGAGATGTATGTATCTCAGGTTGATCTCCAAACTCCTCTTGAAGGTACCTATAAAGATAAACAGATAAACACGTGTGCTATTCCAACTAGCCAAAGAACTACACAGCTTCCTATGGTCTTAGTAGAACTACACAGCTTCCTATGGTCTTGGTCGAACTACACCACTTCCTATGGTCTTAGTAGAACTACACCACTTCCTATGGTCTTAGTAGAACTACACCGCTTCCTATGGTCTTAGTAGAACTACACCACTTCCTATGGTCTTAGTAGAACTACACCACTTCATGTGGTCTTGGTAGAACTACACCACTTCCTATGGTCTTAGTAGAACTACAACGCTTCCTATGGTCTTAGTAGAACTACACCACTT
>PYXC01002022.1:212500-240000 GCA_015244755.2 Tenualosa ilisha
TGATTGGGTGACAGCCAGTGCTTTCTGTGACATGACTGGCTGAAGGCCAGTATTCTCTGACATGATTGGCTAATGGCCAGTGTTCTCTGCCATGATTGGGTCTGATGTGTGCCTGTGAAGGCAAAAGCTGTGAAAGCAAAAGCATCTTTATTGGTTGATTTATGACTGGAATAAATCATCATTTGGATACGCTCACTCAGCCAACAATGACATGCTTTTAAGGAGCTGTGTGTGTGTGTGTGTGTGTGTGTGTGTTTGTGTGTGTGTGTGTGCGCCAGGTTCAGTTCCTAGTTTGCCTCTGATAGACAAACAAATACAAGAGAGTTAGAGAGCAAATGTAAGTGTCCTTTTAGTGAGTCTACAATGTTTCAACTCCTTCTTGGTGGAATTGGGTTCTTTGAAAGAATGGCAACAGTATTCTGATCCTGGCTGCAGACTTTCTTTGTCATCACGCCAACGGAAAATTCCTAAATGCACTTCATGCGTGATTCATTGCATTGGTCTCTACTTCATCTAGAGGAGGACAGTGTCGGTGTGTTTGTGAGTGTGTGTGTGTGTGTGTGTGTGTGCAGCGTGTTTGTATAAGCTAGAGCTGTTCAAGTCTTTGTTCAGGGTTTAGGGAAAGTGGGTACTCATGAACAAAGGCTGTGTGTGTGTGTGTGTGTGTGTGTGTGTGACTGTTCATGATCTTATGAGGATAATCCTCCTGCATCTATCGGTGTGGGTTAAGCCTGCTCTTTGATCAGACCAGATTAAACGATTGCAAGATCTCTTGGGGCTCTGCTATCAACTCTAGTGCCTCACAAGCTTCCCACGTACACAAGAAACTTAGCAACCTCTGATGCAAGAACACACCCGTACAAGCGCGCAAGCAAACACACACAAGCCTACAGATATGTGAACACACACATACATACACACACACACAGAGTCTCTGTCTCTTTGCCGTAAAGAAAGAGTAGTCCATCTGCAGCCAACTAACTGACTGATGATGCTGGTCTGGTCTTTGACATGAACTTTAGTGTGTACTGTAAAATCTCACCCCATAGATGCACACACACACACACACACACACACTCCTGAGTGCGCTGGTCCCCTCTGATCATACTGTTACCCTGCTCAGTCCCCACAGAAACAGAAACCCCAGTGTGCTTGTTATGGGACTGAGACAACAAGACCCTCTCACCCAGAGCATCTAAATAGTATGCATCAACTCCATGCCTGGGTTTTGCTATCACTGTTGTAGCGACATACACATGTTTGAGTTCTTAATTCTGGATTTGATCACTAATCATATTTCTTTACAGACAGGATTCAAATATTTTCAGAGGTGAAATACAGCTTTGACACTCATGGGTACAAAAAGCATCACCTGTGCCACACAGCGAGGACGCTGCCTGTTATCACTGATACAGAGCAGAACTTTGCTAGTTGTTTAGATTTCCTTAATCCACTAGTGGTTGATTTGTGGACTCAGCAGCCAAATATCAAAACTACCAACTTACATGCAAATCTTAAGTCACTGATCTTCGCAAAAATGGTCTAATACTTGGTGATCTCAGAAAAGGCCGTGTCCATATACAGATCAAAAACACACCCTACCTCCAGGACCAGCACCTTTTGTCTCTATCCAAAAATACAACATCAGCGGTGTTAGGAATGTTACAAAACACATCATTAGGGCTGTTGAATCAATCTGGCACTATGTGTGTGTGTTTGTACAGTGTAACATTGTCTAGGAAAAGTTTGTTAACAGTACTTGCAATAAGACTGGCACACACACACAGAGAGAGAGAGAGAGAGAGAGAGAGAGAGAGAGAGAGAGCATCTTAGCCAGAGCATCTAAATGGTGTGCATAACTTCATGCCTGGGCTTGCTATCAGCAGAGACCTTTTAATTAGAGGAGACAGACTATCACTCTATCCCTCTCCCTCACTCCTTCTTTCTACCTCTCCTTCACCGCTTCTCAGTCTTCCCAACCCCTTCACTGTATCTCTCTCTCTCTTACTCCCTCTTTCTCTCTATCTTCCTCTCTTTTTTAGTCAGTCTCTTCCTCCCTCTCCCTCCCTCACTCTCTCCCTTTCCCTGTCCCTAGATCCTCCCTTCTCTCTCTACCTCATTCTTAACTTTCCTACAGGATCATAAAATATCTATCTATCTATCTAATCTATCTATCTATCTCTTTCCCTCTCCTTAACTTCTTCCTTCTCTTTTCTTTCATTTCCTATTTAGTCCTTATTCCCTCCCTTTCGATGTCCTTCAGTCCGTCTCCTTCATTCCCTCTCTATTTTACTCCCTCTCTCGTTCTCCATCACTTTTTCATTCAGTCACTCTCACACACCCTCTCTTTTTCCCTTCTTTCCTCCTCTGTCTCACTTACTTCTCTCTCTCTCTCCTCTCATTCTTCACTTTATAACTCCCTTGCTCTTTCAGTCATTCCATTTCTTCCTCTTCTTCTCCCACTCTCTTTGATTCTATCTCTTCCCCACTCCCTTCTCTCATTCTATCTCTTCCCCACTCCCTCTCTCTTTCATTATACCTCTCCCCACTTCCTCTTTCTATCTCTCTCCACCCCTCGCCCGCTGCCCCCCACCCCTCTCTCTCTCTCTCTCTGTCTCTGTCTCTCTCTCTTTCTCTCTCTCTCCATCCCTGCCCTGTGTTATTCTTTGCGTTTCGGTGAGAGTTTGCGGCGGCGGTGTAGAAGAAAGCGTCGGCCGGTTTCCTGCGTGCCGTGCTGCGCTGCGGAGGCCGCGCTGATTTATGCCGACGGGCCCGAATCAAACGCGGCGTCGTGTTTGCACGGATACACTGTGCACAGGTACGAACAAGAAAATCCCTGTTAAGTTGTCTTGTGGCACTTTGTCGAGAGGCTCGCCGGTCAGGTGTGGAATGTGGTCAGGTCGCGTGAAGCCCCTGGACAGTGTCGGACAGAGGGGCCGAGGATGAGGGGGTGTGGACGAGGCGGGGAGGGGAGGGGGGGGACACGGGTTCTCTGTAGTGCGTCCAGACCCGATGGCACCCGCCATGGACCCTAGAGGTCACAGAAGGAGTCTCTGTTTGTGTGAGTGTGTGTGTGTGTGTGTGTGTGTGTGTCTGTATGTGTGTTAGTGCATCTGTGTGTGTGTGTATGTGTGTGTGTTGTGCTCACTAGGTTTGTTTGCCCTATGACCTCTAGACTGTAGGGAGTAGGCGTGTGTGTGTGTCTGTGATTTTTTCTTTCAGGAGAAACTGTTTCGTGACACGGAGGCTGAGAGGAAGGACAGACAAAAGAAAGACAATGGCAAACATACAACATTAAGAATATTTAAGGACATTGCATCTCTGTTACAGATCTGTGTTTTAACTTCTATATATTTTCCCATTTCTATGTGTCTATTATATTATTATATAATGTTTTTGTGACGTTCATGGCAATGAAAGAGGGGGGTGGAGAGGGAGAGGAGGTCAGAAAGAGAGGAGAGACTGTTGGAGGGGTGAAGAGAGGAGGTGGAGAAGAGGAGCAAGGTTTTCGGAGTCTCTGGCGGGGAGTCCAGAGTCGGTCCCTCAAAGCCCTGGCGTCTGCCACCGGCAGCTCAGACACCATCATCCATCTTTAGCATCCATACTTGAAGGTCAGGGGTCAAAGGCCATCTCACTGATGTCATGTCTCACAAACACACACACACACACACTCTTCTCTGTCTGTCTTCAGGACTGTGGCCTGGTCGTCCGGCCGAACCAACCCTGTGGCCTTGAGCCTCTGCCTGGGGTGAGGTCTTCAGGCGAGTCCCGGGCTTCACATCGGCCTGTGTGCTCCTCAGGAGATGAGCCTGGTAAGACTTCTACAGTCAGTCTCTTCTTTGCTAGGGATGCACTGATGACACACACAGACCTCACACACACACACACACACAGCCAGAGACAGACAGACACACACACACACACAAAGAGAAACATGCATGCAGACATACACACACATACACACAGGACGTGCCTCATCTAAGCAGTATTAACATTAACTCTTGAACCCAGCTCACTAAATTGTTTGTGAATCTCAGTGCAGTGACATAGAGTTGATCTGCACACACATGCACACACACGCACACACACACGCACACACACACACACACACACACATATACATACATACACACACAACACACACACTCACACACATACACACACACACACACGCATACACACATACACACACACACACACGCCTGCTTTAAGTGTAAAAGGTTTCTTTGAAAAAGAAAACATACTGACTCTGCTGAAAGACTCAAAAAGCCATCTGCAGTTCAAAATAAAAATGAGCATAATTATTAATTCAGTTAACCTTGACTTGCATGGCATTCTGATAGACAGGAATTTTGTGTGTTGAAGGCATATGATTCCATCTCAGTGGCTATTTCCTTATCAGCATCTCATTTCGCGCTGAAAACATGCTTACATGCTGTGAACCCAAGACTTTACTTTTTGGTTGTAGATAGTGAAAGTTGCAGAAATAGAAACCAAGCTTAGAAACTCAAAAAAAGTTGTTGACTCTTCTGATTCTGGTTATGCTGTATCTTAAGCAACCCCACATTGCTGTAATGGTATGCTTTGATGATGACAAATTGTTAGGGCTGATAAAGATTACAAGTTTGATCACAATTAATCTTGTAAAATTATGTAGTTTATTATGATTAATTGCCAAATCATGGGGGCAAAAAACACTTCTGTTTCTGTTCTGTTCTCAAATACACTTTTGCAGAAAATATTAGCTCTGAGCATCAAAGCAGACTTTATCTTAGGGCAGTTTAATTTCCTGGATATATGTTTGCATGTTCATGTTCAATGTTCATGTTTGCATGTTCATATTCAATTATAATAAGCATCTTCAAGAAGGATGATTTTTATTACTTTTACAGAATACAACGCATTATTTTTTGGAATTTAAATTTTGATTATAGGCCTAGGTCTATATTCTTTCCAAATAATGATGTTTTAGACATGCATTAGGCATATGTTCCAAATATGATTAGGAGAAATAACAGATAAGAGGTTTAACTGTAATGGCTGCAAGATACACTCACACTTCGAAGAGCAAAGAGGAAGTAGTTTGACTCCTTACAGTTCAGTCAAGCGAAGCAGTAGGCTATTTCACAGTCACGATCATAGCCCATTGGCCATCAACCAGGGGACTCCGCATTTCAACCCAGAAAAGTGAAAGTGAACTGGCCATGTTGCGGGTTCCTTTGACAAGTTGTAGAGCTACATTTGACCACAAAGTTAATGCCACAACTAGCTTTGCATGCTAGTCACCTGGGAACATAGTTACTTACCAAAATGAGTCCAGTTCACTGTTGTTTAAATGTTTTTAATCACGTGAAAGTGAGATTACATTACACACACAAGTAATGTGTTAACTTTGATAGCCATACAAATTATAAATCTTTTATTATTGTTAATAGTATTTGATGTTTATTTGTAACATTTATTTAATTCAAAAGAGCGTAGTTACAGTCAACATGTAAATATAAATATAAAGCATCTAAATAAAAAAGCATCTTTTCAGCTTTTGTCTGTAGTCTGCATGTCTGATTGTGTGTGTGTGTGTGTGTGAGAGAGAGAGAGAAAGAGTGAGTGATTTAAACAGGCAGGGTCAAGTGCTGGATCAGAGGTTAAACTGTTGTAAAAACAAAATGTCTTCTCACCACGGGGGAGTAGAGCAACACTGTGTGAACTAAACCTACAAACAGAGAGAGGGGGGAGAGAGAGAGACAGAGAGAGAGAGAGATGTAAAGAACAAGTCAGGGGATGAAAAAGAGGATATTGAGAAAAAAAGGCTTAATTTCTCTGCATGGATCACAAAGAACAAAAATAGAAGAAGAGTTTCTAAAATATTCCTTAGTTCATATCCTGCACTGAAATCATATCCTGTCTGGTGTATCTTCAGTCTTTGATTTGGTCTATGTGTGTCCTCTGTGTCCCTCTGTCCCTCTGTGCGTGTGTGTGTGTGCGTTTGTCAACCTCACCATGTGTGCATGTGTCTATGACCTGCTTCTCTAACTGTGTCTCTGTGTCCCTCCTAAAGGCCGGTGGGTGGTCCCCTGTTTGAGTTGCTCTGACAACAGGACATGTGATTGGCGGGAGGTTACCTGGAGACCAGACAGCTGTTACCACCCAGTACTGGACCGCCCACAGCTGCAGCAGTGCATGATGGACCGAAAGGTAAGGGAAAATTACATATCTATCTATCTATCTGTCTGTCTGTCTATCTATCTATCTACCTGTCTATCTATCTGTCTGTCTGTCTGTCTGGCTGTCTGGCTGGCTATCAATCAATCAATCAATCAATTAGTCAGTCAACTCATCAACCAGCCAACCTATCTATCTATCTATTCAACCTCTGTAGACCAGTGGGGAGGGCGGCTCAATATACCTGTCTAGGCCGCCAACCATCTGTCTGCTTGGAAAATCAAATAGTTATTGAAATAGTTAATCATACCCGTCTTCCAAGCACACCTTTGGGGTTTTTCCTCTCCCCACCTCCCCTGTCATTACTTCACTCACACCATCATTTTCACCAGTTTACTCAAACCCCATTCAGTGTGTCATGAGGATCTGTCTATCTATCTATCTATCTATTTATCTATAACATATACAGCATAATAAGGATGCTTTCAGGGCATGTTGAAGGTATATAGTATACACATCATTTAGGGGTGGGCTGAAGGTATATAGTATATACACTGAAGGGTGGGACAACGGTATGTAGTATTCACATTGAGGGGTGGGCTGAAGGTATATAGTATACACATTGAGGGGTGGGCCAAAGGTATATAGTATACACATTGAGGGGTGGGCCAAAGGTATATAGTATACACATTGAGGGGTGGGCCGAAGGTATATAGTATACACAGTGAGGGATGGGCTGAAGTATATAGTATACACATTGAGGGGTGGGCCAAAGGTATGTAGTATACACATTGAGGGGTGGGCCAAAGGTATATAGTATACACATTGAGGGGTGAGCTGAAGGTATAAAGGTGTATTTTAAAGGAAAAATCGGGTGTGAATTAATCCACAGCCCTGTTGTTTGAGATCACTGAGTGCTGTCAGAAGGAAAAAGAAAAAGAAATTTTGATACAGCATACACCAAAATAGCAAATCGTGAGCTAACAAACTGAATAGGGCACAAAAACTCACTTTCAGATTAATTTGACTATGCCCCATTTAGTTAACATTAGTTATTTGTTTGCTATTCAATCTTTGGGCTATTGACTGATTTCCCCAGATTTCCCCTTTAAGGCCACATTGAGGGCGTTTTATTGCTAACACTAACTGAATGGGGCATGGAGCATGTGTTATGGCATCTTACGTAGGCACTACTTAGCAGTTTTGAGGTTGTATTGAGGGTGCATTATGACCTCAGAGTGGTTCTAGGATATTAGCAGGGTCTGGACGAGCCCCAGGCCCAGCCCAAGTCTTGTCTCTTAAATCAAGTCCTAAAAGAGGTCCGGAACCATTCCAACATGGCCGCCCGAGTAGTGACAGCTGCACTAAGCCAGACACCGCATCAGAACCAATCGTCTCCTCTTGGCTGCATGTCGGAGCCGATCAAGCAGCCCATTCGTCTAAGTCATTTAGGACACAGGAGGGAAAGAGAAATTATGTTTGGGCTGAATTAAGGGGCTCAAGCATCTGCCAAGAGAAACTTCTAGAGGAGCAGAGCAACAGCGGCAGCAGTGGATTGGTGTGGAGTGGAGCAGGCTGTCAGGGCCAGCTGTGAAGTAATACCAGGGGGTAGAGAAACAGCACTGCTCCCACAGAGTGGAGCTCCAGGAACTGCCATATTCATAGCACTCCGAACGCTAAGGCTTCGAGAAATCGAGAGGCAGGAAATAGAGAGGAAAGGGCCAGAAAGAGAGGACAGAGAGAGAGAATAAAAATTGGAAGACTGAGTGAAGAGAAGAGGAGAGAATAGTTTATTATAGTTTATAAATAGTTAGAATAGTTTATTTGGCCTTTATGAGATCTTAGCCCAAGAGAACAAACACTTCATTAAAAGCATTAAAGCATTCAGGAGACAAAGTCTGCACTGTTGTATTATTGACAAGGACAGGAAATGCTCAAGCTCTTGCCTCAAGCCTCAAATCACACACACATACACACACGCACACACACACACACACACACACACATACACACAGATGTGATTGTGCTTACACACACTAACAAATATGCTTGTCAAAATACACACACACACAAACTATGCAAGAGCACGCGCACACACACATCATCATCATCATCATCATCATCATCATCTCCAGCTTCCCATGGTAGCCCACTGTGCTCTAGCTAAACACAACATCATTAACCAATTTATGATGAGCCAAATGTGATTAACATGCAACCAGGGGAGAGGGGCAGACAAGAGAGAAGAGGGAGATGAGTGATAGAAGGAGGGGAGTGGAGAGGAGAGGACAGGAGAGGTGGAGGAAAGGAGGAGAGGAGAGGGTAGGAGGAGGAGAGTGGAGAGAGGGGAGGACAAGAGTGTAGCTCAAGAAACGAGGAGATGCTAGATAGAAGAGAGGAGAGAAGAAAAGGTAGAAAAGAAGCACTTGGTAGAAAATCAAAAGCTGATGTGAACAGAGGATACACCATGGATCCCCCGACGCGCTACATATTGAGACATCCATATATTGAGCAAGACAGGACTGGTCAGTGGTGGGAACTCCTCCAAACACCTCGTTTTGTTTCCTGACACTCAATCAGTAGACGCACACACACACACACACACACACACACACACACACACACACACATACACACACACACACAAACACACACACACACACACAAACTTTATGGGTCTTAGTTTGGCAGAGATAACTCCAGCAGAAATGGTCTGTTCCACCAAAGCAGTCTGTTGGATGACATAATCTCAGCATAAGCGCTATGCTTTTTACTCCCTTGAAAAAGAGTCAGTCCAGAGAGTCTGAAAACATTTTCCGTTCTAGTCTCTTCTAATGTTTTCAGATTGCAAAGGATCATTGACTTAAGCATCATTAATTGGCTTTAACAAAAAATTCTCACTTATTCAGTTTGGGCTTCGTTCTGTCAACTTAGTGCCCTTAAGCACAATATTATATATTTTTCCTTAAAGGGATATGTCAGCCATCAACCCATAACCCTGTTGTTCGAGGTCACAACCACTATCAAGTACTACTAATCTATCGGTAGGAAAAAGAACAAGAGAATTTGGTACATCATAGACTGAATAGCAAAATGGCGACTAGCATAAACTGGGGGGGGGGCTTCAGTTGAACTGCAGTTTTATCCTCTTTGCCTGTCAGAACTATTTGCTCTGCGGTGCTTCAAATTTCTCATTCTTTTTCCCACCATCAACACTTGGCAACCTTGAAACATCTTTACTGTCCACAAGCCATTTTGGCTGTGTGTGTGTGTGTTTGTGTGTGTGTGTGTTTGTGTGTGTCTGTGTGTGTGTGTGTGTGTGTGTGTGTGTTTGTGTGTGTGTGTGTGTGTGTGTGTGTGTATGTGTGTTTGTGTGTGCATCTTATCCCCGGTCTCCCATCATGTCCTGACGTGAGGATGCATAAATGCTCTGATTACACACACACACACACACACACCTGTGACCCTGGCTCCTGTCTTGACCTCAGTGTGTGAATGTATTCCTCTGCACATCTCCTGCATTCTAACCTCTCCTTGCTCCTGACTCAGGTGACACACACACACACACACACACACACACACACACGCCTATATATACATATGTGCGCACACACACACACATACAGACAGATTAATACTGACACCAACACAATCATTTACAGACCTCCTTATTGTCTCATCTGTAATAGACACAGGCTGCATCTTCTAAAGTAGGTCTCTCTCTCTCTCTCTCTTTTTCTTTCTCTCTCTCTCTCTCTTCCTTCCCCCCCCCCCCTCTCTCTCACCATTTGCCAGACCACAGACACTAATCATTATAAATTATTATAGTTGCTTATACTTCAGAAATCACATCAATCACATCACATGTCATTAATCTCAAGTATAATTACTTTTCAAATATTTTCCTAGGCTGATTTGTAAAATGTTATTTTATATGGCATAACAACACAAACAGTACATCAAACAGTACATCAGAACTCACTTCAAATAGTGGGCACATGTGCACGTGTATGTGTGTGCACGCAAGTGTGTGTGTCTGTGTGTGTGTGTGTGTCTATATGTGCATGTGTGTGTGCATGCGCTTTTATGTTTGTCTGTGTGTGTGTGTGTGTGTGTGTGTGACTTAGGTTAGACAGATGAGTGAGGGCGAAGTAGAGACTCCACTGAGTTTGACCAACAGCCATTTCCTGTCCTCCAGACAAGATTCGTGGAAGCTGGGGTGTGTGTGATGTGTGTGTGTGTGAGCTGTTTTGCTGTTACCACAGTGACACATCCACACAGCCTGTTATGGTTGGGATGGGAGTGTTGCCATAGAGATCGCCCTTGGTGCGATGGGGATGGGGGTGGGGAGGGCGGGTCAATATACCTGTCTTGGCCGCCAACTGTCTGTCTGCTTGGAAAATCAAATAGTTATTGTAAATAGTGAATCTTATGCAGCACGATGGAAAAGTAAACCATCAGAAGGTATCAGTCTAGTAGACTCGAATCAAATAAATTATGTTTTTTTGTATGTTATTTGAAATTGCTGTCAGAAAAGTCGTAATCATACCCGTCTTCCAAGCACGCCTTTGTGGTTTTTCCTCTCCCCACCGTCCTTGTCGTTACTTCACTCACACCGTCATTTTCACCCCATTCAGTGTGTCATGGGGATCTTAAAGGAAAAATCCAGAGTCAGTCATCTTTGTTCTTTGAGGCTGTCAAGTGCTTTCAGTAGGTATAAGAATGACAGCATTGGGGACAGCGTAGTTCAAACTAACTGATAGGGCACAGGAAAACAAAACTAAAAAAAAAACAGTTAGTGTTAGCTGCCGTTTCGCTGTTTGGTCTGCGTCGTACCAAATTCTGATGTTCTCATACCAACCGACAGCACTCTGCAATGTCAACCAACAGGACCATGGGTTGATTCAGCCCAGATAATCCCTGTAAGATCCAGAGAATCCCTTTAAGATCCAGGAAGTGTGAAATGGTAACAAGAAGGAAAAAAAACTCCGAGCCCCCAGGTGATTTCCCTATTCTATGGTGATGACATCCCTCCTCCAGGTGTTGTTTCTTGGGGACTCGACCAACCGAGGGATGATGTACTACCTGATGGAGAGGGTGAACGCGACCCTGGAGGACTGGGACAAGGCCCACGATACCGTCCTCTACCACAACCTCAACGACAGACACACCCTTTACAGCTACAGCTACTACCCACAGTTCTGGCTGGACCAGAGCAAAAGGCCCACGTTTGAGAAGGCACTGGAGCAGCTTATCCACAGGTGTTTGTGTGTGTGTGTGTGTTTGTGTGTGGGTGTGTGTGTGTGTGTGTGAGTGAGGGAGTGTGTGTGCGTGTGTGTTTGTGTGCATGTTACTGTAAGTGTGTGTTTGTGCAAACACACGTGTGTTGGGGGAGGGATGTGAGTGTAAGTATGTGCACATGTGTGTGTCTGTGTGTGTGTATAAGAGAGAGAGTAGCTCTCTCTTTCATGAAAAAAGGAAAATCTGTGTGATGTGTCTCCTCTCTTCTCCTCTCTTCTCCTCTCCTCCCCTCTCCTCTCCTCCTCTTCTCTTCTATACCTCTCCTCTCTTCTCTTCTCTCTTCCTTCCCTTTATTTTCTTTTCACCTCTTCTCCTCTCATCTAGTCTCATCTTCTCTCCTTCACTCTTTCTCTTTCTCCACTCCTCTCTTCTCAAACTGTCTCTCTTTCCATCCTAACTAGTTCTGCTATTCTCCATTATTAACTGTGTGTGTATGTGTGTGTGTATGTGTGTCTGTGCGTGTGTGTAAGTGTGAGTGTGTGTGAGCGAGAATGTGTATGAGAGGGCTGTGTATATGAGAAGAAAATGAGTGTGAGGAGAGAGGCTGTGTGTGAGCGTGTCACCAGCCGAGAGTGTGTGTGCATGATGGTAGTGTGTGTGTGATGGGAGTAAGTGTGTTAGCGTAGTGTGTAAACAATTAAGTCGGCACAGCGGGCGTCCATCTTTCAACTGCCAAGTCAGCAGGGAACTGACCTCAGGGTTTTGATGTGGCTCTACTGGTACTGTGTGTGTGTGTGTGTGTGTGTGTGTGTGTATGTGTGTGTGCACGTTTGTGCTTGTGCGTATGTGTGCCTGCGTGTGTGTGTATTCTGACTCATGTTAATTCCCTGAGGTCTCGTTCTGTCATTTCTATGTGTGGATTTAAAGTGTGTGCTTTTGTGTGTGTGTGTGTGTGTGTGTGTGTGTGTGTGTGTGTGTGCGTGTGTGTGTGTGTGTGTGTGTGTTTGCAAAGTTGTATGACTGCGTTTGTACTGATATGTCTGTTTATGCATATGTGTGAATGTGTATCAGTGCACGGGTGTCTGTGTGTGTGTGTGTGTGTGTGTGTGTGTGTGTGTGTGTGTGTGTGTGTTTCTAAGCTGTGTGTATTTCCACAGGTCGCGACCTCTGATAAACTCCCTCCAGACTGTGTTGGTCGTTGGTGGTGTCCAGTGGTTAAACACAAACCATCTCAGAACCATCCAGCTAGTTTTAGAGAGGTACATACACACACACACACACACACACACACACACACACACACACACACACACACATACAAGTATGTACAAACATGTTTATCACATACACCCACTTAAATGCAAACGCATCCTCAGAAATACAATGTACACAAATGTACAGACACACACACTCACAAATAAACAAATACACATAAGCAAAAATATGTGTATCCATGTGTTTGTCAGTATGTGTCTGAGTGTCCATGTGTTACTGCATGCGTGTGTATGTGTGTTTGTGTGTGTGTGTGTGTGTGTGTGTGTTTGTGTATGTGACTCGCTTTATGTCGCGGCACTTTTTTTTCAGTATTTCAAACGTCTTGCAATTCTGTGTGTGTGTGTGCGCGTGTGTGTGTGTGTGCGCGTGCGCGCGCGCGCGCGTGCGTGTGTGTGTGACAGAGAGAATCTGCAGGACATCATGGTGGTGGTGAAATCTCTGGGCATGGGTTTCCATCTTGCTGTCGACGGCATTCGCTCTCTCTCTCTGGTGGGTCCTCTTCCCCTCTCTTCCTCCGTCTCGCACTTCCCCTTCTCCTTCGCTTTTTTCCTCTCCTCCTTCTTCTCTTTCACCCTCTCTCTCCCTTCATCTTTCAGCCTGCTTTCTCTCTTTCTCTCCCTGCTTCTCTGCAACAATTCCTTCTCTTTCTCTCCCTCTCATTCTCCCCCTCTCTCTCTCCCTCCCTCCCTCCAGTTTGTGCAAATCTTTACTCCGGCTCTGAGCGTAGAGCTGTCTCCCATTCAGCCTTTCTCTGTGGACTCAGCTGTATGTCTATACTTCTATAAGTTCTATATTTATGTAAGCAGTATATGTGAGAAGTGGGTTGATGTAGACTAGACTGCTAATAATCCATAGATTTCTGCGTTCCGCTGCGTTGGCATCCAAGACCAGCGGTTCTGTTCTGTTTCTCCATGTAGATCCCCCCTATTTTGAAGTATTAAAAGAGCTCAGTGTTGAGACGCTAAGGTTCCGTTTGTTTGGGTTTGTTTCCCAGGCCAGCGTGCAGGAACTGGACCATGTGAACCGAGAGGTTCTCGCAGCAGCAAGGCATGCTGGGTATGAAGTGGTGGACACATTCAGCATCACCATGGGTCGCTACAAGGAGTTCCTCCAAGGAAGGTGTGCCTGCCACTTTCATGAGGTGAGCTCTTTTGGATGGATTCATTTTTGTGTGTGTGTGTCAGTGCCTCTGTATGTGTGTGTGTGTGTCTGTGTGTGTGTGTGTGTGTGTATATGTGCACACATGCCTGTGAGCATGTCACTGTTGCAACTCATAAGCGTGTGTGTGGCCTAATAAAACCCAACTATTCCCCCACATCAGTGCTCCATTCACCAGCTACACTGAATGCTGAGATCCTATCAGGCTCACCTCCATCTGTCTATAATTGGATATAATTGGGTACCCCCCCCACACACACACACACACACACGCATGCATAGCTCACCACATGTCTGTCTCTGTCAAATCTAACATTATTCTCATGATTATCCTTCACGTATCACAAATGGGTCACAACAATTCAATACCCCTTAGAGTTAATGTAGTGATTTTATCTTAACACATTAGTTTGTTTTTCTTTTAAAAAAAAAATGAAAAAAAATTGACCAAAAAATTAATGTTTTATTTGTCTAGGAAAAAAGCCTTTGTTTTTCCCTTGATTGTTATCTTGACACTCATTTCTAATGGTTTATAAAAAATTAATCATCTTGACAATCATTTCTAATGGTTTGAAATAAAAATGGCCATAATTATTCATGTGTCCCATTTGGTTTTTGTTGCACTCGAGTCTCAGTTGAGGCCATGGAGTGCAGACTGTGTGTGTGTGTGGTGGGTGGGTGTGTGTTTGTGTGTGTTGTGTCAGTTGGAGCTATGGGACCCACTGAACTTATGGAGATTAGCCTCTGTTGTTAGCTGCTAATTAAGTCCCATAATGTGTTAATGCTCTCTGTTTGTGAGCGTGTGTGAGCGTGTGTGTGTGCTTGCGCATGTATGTGTGTGTAGATGTGTGTGTGTGTGTGTGTGTGTGTGTGTTGTTACGACCCGTCACCATGTGAGTGAGTGCAGGCCCTCTCATCAGACTGGGCTTGTTTGACTCCAGGCTGGGGCTCTGGGAGAGCCGAGACAGGAGGCAGGTGGCCAGCGGAACAATTTTCTGCGGGGAGAAAATCTGCTGTAGCAGAAGTGTGCAGTGATGCCTTTGATGGCTCTGGAACTTCTCAGCTACTTTGCTCTCTCTCTCTCTCTCTCTCTCCCTCTCTTTCCCAACTCCCTCTCTATCTCTTTTCCTACTCTTTCTCTCTGTATGTTCCTACTCCCTCTTTCTCTTCCTCTACACACTCACTCTCTCTCTCTCTCTACTTCCCCCCTCTCTCTTTCTCTGTCATGACTTTCTCTCTGACTCTGTGGTCCTGTAAATGTATTTTTAAAAGCACAGTTCTGTTCATTCTGTTTTATATTCAGCTATAAAAGTGCATCTTGGAGGAGCTGATGACTAATTACTAGTTAGGCCCACTTTCATGAGCTATTAGATGGCATGCTGGGGGCAGATGGAACGAGGCAGATGTAGTGTGTGTGCAATGAGTGTGTGTGTGTGTGTATGTGTGTGTTTGTGTGTGTGTGTGTGTGTGTGTGTGTATGCTTCTCTGTCTGTCTATGCGTTTGTGTTTGAATTTGTGTTTGCATATGTGTCTGTAGGTAGGTGGACGTACCTGTCTGTCTGTTTGTGTGTGTGTGTATGTTTTTCTGTGTGTGTGTGTATCGCTGTCTGTCTAAGTGTTTACAATTGTGTTTGTGTGTGTGTGTGTGTGTGTGTGTATCGCTGTCTGTCTATGTGTTTGTATTTGTGTTTGTGTGTGTGTGTGTGTGTGTGTGTGTGTATGTGTGAGCAAGAGAAGAGAAAGAAACAGAGAGATGTTAGTGCAAGAACCAAGAAATCGAAAAAAAAAAAAAAAAATGAAACCCTGCATTGGCATAGAAGGCACATGTAATTTCAGGCAATCCCACAGGGCCGGCGCTCCATAAATGACTTTGCATGTGTTAGATATTTATTTTATAGGGTCGGCCGCCATGGAGACTCTCAGACCACCTGGGAAACACAGAAGGAATATACAGAAGGAACAGAACTAACAGCTTAATGAGATTTTGGGATTTCTGCTTTTTAAAATGTTGTTTGTTACATATGTTTGGGGTTTGATTTTATTTGTTATTTATTTCTTTCGGTGACTCTGCAGAGTGTTCACATGCAAACAGCTTTCAAATAGCTAACTGCTTAAGAACTTTTCTCCTTAGTCTGTCAGCTCCATAACCATTAGACGTCCATAAAATAAACACAGTATTTCGTGATCAGATGGCCATGAAGAAACCTGGCATTAACTAGGATAATACAAAACGTTGTGAAATGAGTTATTTCTGTTTGTTTGTTGTCGTGGATTTGTGAATGAAATGTGGGTCTTTGTGTTATGTATCCAGAAACATGGGCCCTTGTGCTGTGTATTCTCAAATGTGGGCCGTTATGCAATGTGTTCAGAAATGTGGGTATTTGTGTTGTGCCTGCAGTAAATATCACACTGGAGGGATGGTGTTTGATCACTGTCCATCCTCCCAATAACTTTTATCTTCATTTTGTTTGAATGATTTTGAGTAAAATAGTCTATTATTCAAATCATTTATGAAAGCAACACACAATCCACAATTTCTACAAAATTATTAATTTGTACATAGATATTTATGTCATTGAAAAATTACTCTCAAAATGCAAGGCTCTAGCCATGTGGTCAGTGTAATGACTGAATATTTTTTTAAAATTCAAACTATGGCTTTCTTTAGGGTTTTGAAGTCGCTTCTGAAGACGTTTCTGTGTAGCAATGTCAGGTTCGTCAGTACAAAAGTTACAAATAATAACATGTAGGAGATTCATGTTTGTTTATCGTGTATGTGGCTGTATAATTTTTGGCCAGCCAGTGTTAGTGAGATAAGAAAAGGACAACAACTCATTAGATGTTTGTCCTCAAAACTTGAATGTGTAAAATATGTGTGACAGGTCAGGATGACTGTTTCACCAATGACTTATGCAATGAAATAATAAATTGTTTAATAAAGAGCCAACATATTAATACATTTTATCATTCTGACATAAGCACTAGATCATGTAAGAAAGATTTGTCAAAGGTGCATAATCGTTTTTTAAAAGTGTTATTTGTTCAAAAGCAGTAATTGTTTACAGAAATGACATGTACATGATTCTTGATTCTTGATCAACATATTTATAAATATTAATAAAATTACCAGTAATTTCACTTGAATTTTGTTTACAGCTGTTTACAATTTTTTTTTATTAACATACATATCTGTGTGGTGTCCCGACATGATGGTAATTTTGCATTGTGTGCGTGTGTGTGTGTGTGTGTGTGTGTGTGTGTGTGTGTGTGCGCAAACAGGTAGCCAAGCCCTCGTTCTTGGCTCCCCAGCACAGCCCTCTGTGGATCCTGAGTCAGGATGGGGAGCCTGGAGGCAGGACTGGAGCCGGTACCAGTGTCCCGCTGGAGCAGCGCAGCTCTCTGTGGCCTCCCACCAACACCAGCTATCACGTCAGGGGCCCCGTCAACCAGGTCTACTCTGAGATCCTCCTTAGCAGGCTGTGTGCTCGGGCCACAGGAAACAAAACCACACGCCTCAGCTGAACCACTGAGGCTCAGTGTGTGTGTGTGTGTGTGAGCATGCCGTCTTTCTGTTTGATAATTAGCGAGTGTGTGTGTGTTTGTGTGTGTGTGCGTCAGTATCTCTTGCTGTCTTTCTGTTTGGCAGTTTAGCACTGTGTGTGTGTGTGTGTGTGTGTGTGTGTGTGTGTGTGTGTGTGTGTGTGAGTGTGTGTGAGGGGGGACATGCCTGGGCCCAAGTGTGAAATGGCAGCTCACCTAAGAGCAGAAATCCATGAAATGTCATCAGATACACGCCAAGCCCCACAACCAGACATGTAACATTTGTTGAGCAAAAGGTGAAGAGAGGATTTCATGTGTGTTCTGAAGTGTGTGTGTGTGTGTGTGTGTGTGTGTGTGTGTGTGTGTGGAGGGGGGGGGTGCTCCAGATGGCGACTGGTTGCGCTGTCTGCCGCCCTACCCACCCCAATCCCACTCCAATCACACCCCAATATCCTGCCAAATACTGACTGCAGCAGCTGTAGCTAAGGAGGGGCCAATTACATGTGGAGTAGCGGCATGGATCAAGAGTGAAGAGGAGGCGAGAGAGAGAGAGATACGGGGCGGGCCGAACGGCCCGACAACGTTCCGACAACGTCTCAACAGACTTTTCAGCCAAGCTTATTCGGCGCTCTAGCCGCCCCTCGCGTGTTTCCAGGATGTTCCAGAGAGGTTCCATGGCCTTTTTACAGCGGTGCCTTTGATGTTGCTACGGGAGTAGACACTTTTTACGAAAGCTGGATGTATTTTTCTTTGCTTGTCACAAATGTACAAGTTAATTCTATGAGGTACTACAAACCAAAGGTCTTATACAGATTAAAAGCTTTTATACCGATTATGAACAGCACAGATATTTCTATATTTTTCTACGGATATATTGGCCGTGCCTTTGATCCTATTTGTATAAAGCCTTGTTCACACTGATGATGTTTCTGCATATTTATGTAATTTGGGGATGGATTACTGGTTTCGGCTTCAGAAATAACGCCATACCCGAACCTGTTTTGTTTTGGCGCTTATGAGATGCCTTGCAGCATCGAAAATGATCCTGAGACAGAATGGCGTAGCCTACAATCTAAGAAAAGCAAATGTTTTCCTACCCTGCAGTGCCCGTTTCTACTCTGTCTATGTATAAGCTATTTCCTGTTCTGTCTGAGTGAGGGACATTCTCACGTTGCTGGACTTTTCAGACCAAGCCATATTCGATCCTTGGAGCGCGTAACAGGTGTGTTTGTTCTGCTGCGAAGCAGGCCTACCTGTCTGAATGTTAACTGATCGGTGGGAAATCTGTTGTGGTTTGGAATGTCTCTATAGGGCTGTGACAGACAGCTGGGTTTACCGAATAGCCTATTTCCAAGTTGCATATGGATGAAATATTTCAATATGATTGGTAAATAAATGACACATGCATTCTGCGTCAATATACAAACAGAATATTTTATTCTTATATTAAATTATTGTTTTTCCTCCACTGATTGTGTCCCTTAAATTATTGTGATACTTAAAATGTCATAATTCAATTTTCAATTGCAAGTCCATATGGGTATCGTACATCTTGATATTTAACCTATTGTAGACAATTGCTTCATGTCGTTAATTAAATCGTGCAATTAACTCACCGAAAAGAAATCACTCATGTGCAACGTTTAAGAAGGTAAAACTTAATTTTGCTTTAACAAAAAAGTTCGTTGTCTAACGTTTTGCCTAACAGGCTGTTTACCGCAGCAATGTTTTTAGAGTTTTCGTGAAGCTCTTGCTGAAATCTCAACTGCTCTCTTCAAGAGGCGTTTACACGACAGTACAAATCAAGCTACTGATAATCTAGTCAATTAATTTTTTAAAATATGAGTGAGAACCCTGAGTGGTTATCATGTTTATAGCAAATGATAAAAAGCCTGTGGCTGGCAATGTGAGGTAAATATCATCACTGATAAGCTCTATTTTTTCTTATTCAATTAATGGAATTTTCATGAGAGGTTGTCTATAGTAGAATTCTGTTATATTAAATGTAAATGTTAAAATTTAAATTCTGGCATATTTAAAATGTTAAAATATATGGGCCAGCCAGGAATCCAATGTGCACCTTCTATTTAAATTAAAATGACTTAAGTCATCGTATATTTGATTTCTTTTAATGCGTCCCCGTGATATTTGATTTCTGTCTTTCTTGTGTTTTTCGGTGGCCTGAAAAATGACAGCAGCATTAAAACGAGCCTGATGGCTACCAATAAAATATATTTCTGTGGGCTAATCATTTCCCAACTCTCAAGAATATGTTCCTAGGAAACAGTGCTGTGCAAACAGCCACACAGTTGCCACACATTTAAATCATTCTATGAAATCATCCTATCAAGAACATAAAAAACGTTTACATCGACAGATAACGTAACTACACTCCACGCACATACTATACTGTAGCCTACGACACACACATACAGTACCCCTTTTATACACTGATAGTAAAAAAACATTTAAAGGAGAAAGAAATAAAGAAAAAGAAAGAAAAAAAGAAAGGGGGTAAGGGAAAAAGAAAGAAAGCAAATGTGGAGGAAATGATTCTGTGTACCCAGCTGTACGTGAACTACTAAGTGCGTTGCTGTGAGCTCCACTGGCAGTCAGCCCCGCGCAATCCGCGTTATTGCACTCGAGAGATCTTATGATGGAATACCTCCGTCTGTTTTGCCCTGCCTCTACTCTTCGAGCCAGCTGCGTGCGCGCCTGCTTTCTGCCCAATTAGCGCGCGGAATGAGCGAGCACGTTGAATATGCATGAGTGGCTTCGCCAATTGGAGTATGCGAGCGCGCAGTAGGAAAAGTATTCGCGGCGAATTCTTTCAGAAGAGGATAAAACTGTTTGTCGCCCACTTAGAGAGACCCAATCAAATGTAATCTTATTACGCCTATGACGAAGAGCAGTCAACAGTAGCGCCACTGTCAAATACTGGATTCCGATTTTCATGGAGGAGGAAAGCAGAACAGACCTCTGATCAAAATCATTTTTGAAGGAGAGAGATTAAACCTCTTTATTCCCCAAATGTAGCTAACTGGCGCTTTGAGCAGCGTCCGATGGACTTGTACACCCGCTGCAATATCATGCCGCTGCCCTGACCGTAGATCATGGAGAAGACCACATACTGTGGGATATACCTGTTCTATTTTCTCTCTCTCCTGCTCCTCTCGGAGTATCCCCTGTGCTGCCGAGGAAGTTGGATGTAAGTAAATTTAGCGCGTTTACTTCAGCTCTTGCCGTTGGTCTGCGTTTTCTCAGTTGCTTTATAGTGGGGGTTAGAGCTTTTGAGTCTCAAAAGTGTGAGACGTGTTTTCTCAGCTTTGGATGGAGGTTTTGGGATGGAGGCTTGTCAAACACGCCTGGCGCTTTCCTTCCGCAGGTGGCTGGGCCTAACGTCGGTGGGATTACCGGAGAAGATGGGTTGTGCCAATCTGCCCCTGACCAACAAACAGAAAGAGATATGCAAGAAAAAGCCGTACCTCCTGCCCAGTATCAAAGACGGCGCGCGCCTGGGCATCGCCGAATGCCAGACGCAGTTTAAGCACGAACGGTGGAACTGCTCCACTACAAAAAATCTGTCGGTGTTCGGGTACGAGGCAACCAGTGGTAAGAAAGAGGCATCACTTTAATTTCAAAAAAATGCTTAAAAGTTTTTTTTTTTAAGTATTTTCTGTCTGTTGGTTCACCGCATTGTTATGATAAATGAACGTTGTGATCACATTCAGGTAGGCTTATTAGTGTAAACGCTTTGTTTGTCATCAGTGTAATCTCAAAGAAGCGGTGCTTGTAACAAAAATGTTAATGATTTTTTGTTGGAATTTTCATTTTGTTAATAATTTTACTACACCTTGCCCTAAAACATGCTCATGTTTGAATCGTATCGTTCCTTCCTTTGGTAACGCGAGTTAAACAGCACTGTAATTCTTTCGCCATTACCCAGTGGGAGATGTGATATATCGAGCAGTTGTGTATCCGTAGTCCTCGCTGAAGGGGATCCCATCTGCTTCGATTTAGCCGTCTCTACACGCCACTTCTCCACGCTCCTCCTCTCTGAACACAGAAAGGCCTTGCTCACCCTGTTCCAATCCGACAGGATTACGATAATTAAGGGACTCGACGAAGGCCCGAAATATTAGATGCACTTTCGTAGTGTGGGTCTTCAAAGCCAGGCAGCACAGGCCCATGGCTACTCTTTTTTTTTTCATTTTACTTTTTTTTTAGCTGCCTGAGATTTATTGAGATAAGCCTTCCTTTAACCTCCTGTCTTCTCTGACGTCCTTCAGAGAATTGCGTTTTTTCCTCATTTTTAAAGAAATAATCAGTTATCCTTTCGGGAAAGAGTCATTTTTTTCCTAAATGACAAATGCGCCTTTCTCTTATTTTAAACGAACAGATGTATAAGATAAATGGTTAATTGGTTTTAATTTGAACTTTCCCCATATTAAATTACAGCTTTGGAATTCCAGTGGATAATGCCTGACCCGCCGATAAACGAGCGCGGATTGCCTTTTGTGTCTCTTCCTTATACTAGCTATCGGTCTTTAGAGAACTTGGAGAAAATAATATAGCCTAACTTAGTCGTTATAAAACAAAAATGTGGCGGCCATATACAGTATATGCTAAGGTTTTAACTGCAGCTTAATAAATCTTGTCATTCACGCACCCTTTTTATACTGTTCGTGTATTTAATGCACACTGACAAATCTCTATAATAGGCCTCTTAACATACTTATATTGCCTTTAAACCTAATAGGAGTTTAGAGGAATTACACATTTGTGTTATGGTCTGCGCACGGGTCATTTTATCCTGATGCTGAAGTAATCTGGAGGACAGATTTGTGAGATGTGTATGGGAATCAATGAGGCCCCATAGACCTGCCTTAGTGAGCTGTTTGATCAGTTAACACAGTGAAACCAAACACTGCCTCTCGTACACACATGCACTTTCCCATGGATATGCTATAACTCTGTCTGGGCTTGTGTGTGTGTGTGTGTGTGTGTGTGTGTGTGTGTGTGTGTGTGTGCACAACTACATGCTAACATCTCTGTGTTAAAGTGTGTTAAAGAAGAGGCAAAGACTAAGTGGATGAGTGAGTCACATAGTGTGTGTGTGTGTGCGCGCATGTGGGAGAGTGTAAAAATGAGAGAATATGGATTTGCAAACATTTTCACCATAGAATGTGTGTATGTGTGAGTGTGTGTGTGTGTGTGTGTGTGTGTGTGTGTGTGCACGTGTGAGGGAGTGAGAGAATGAGAGAATATGGATTTGCATACGTCTTCCCCGTAGATTGCGTGTATGTGTGAGTGTGTGTGTGTATGTGTGTGTGTGTTTGTGCCTGTGTAAACACTATTGCACTCCTGTTAGTATTTGTGTGTACACAGGAGCGCTTGTGTGTGTGTGGTGATGACTTTTCCTTTAAGTAATAACGGCACTAGGTTTCTGTATCCTGAGTTGACATTTCTCACTGGAGAAGCCCTATTTGCACAAAGATGAACATGTCTCCCCAAAGGGTCTCCTTCACATAAGTAATTATTGATCCAAAGTTCCTGAGAAGCGGAGAAGGCTACATGTGCTTTCCTCGGGGGGTTTCCACTGGCTCTTGAACACATTTGTTTGAATGATGTCAGGTAGCTTCTGAGTTGGGAGGTGTTTAATCACATTGGGAATATTTAATGTCAAACATGTCTATTCTGTCTGTGTGTGTGTGTGTGTGTGTGTGTGTGTGTGTGTGTGTGTCTTTTTCTGTCTGATTATGTGTATGTCTGATGTCTGTCACTCTGTCTCTCACTCTGTCTGTCTGTTTGTGTGTGTCTATCTGTCTATCTATCTGTCTGTCTGACTTTCTGTTTCTGTCTCTCAACGCTCCTCTCTCTTTATTTTTCTCTCTCCCAACACACACACACACACACACACACACACACAGGCACCAAGGAGACAGCATTTATCTATGCGGTGATGGCGGCAGGCCTGGTACACGCGGTGACACGCTCGTGCAGTGCGGGCAACATGACGGAGTGCTCGTGCGACATGGGCCTCCAGGGCAGCGGCTCGCCCACCGAGGGCTGGCACTGGGGCGGCTGCTCCGACGACATCCAGTACGGCACCTGGTTCAGCCGACGCTTCCTTGACCACGGGGCCGTCGGAGCACCCAGGAAGAATGTCGGAGCCAATGCCAGCACGACGGTGTCTGCGTTAACATCGACATCGACATCGACATCGACATCATCGTCATCAACATCAACATCGGTGGCAGCGGAGGCAGTGATTGCCATGAACCAACACAACAGCGAAGCTGGGCGACAGGTGAGAGAGAGAGAGAGAGAGAGAGAGAGAGGGAGGGAGAGGGAGAGAGGAGGAAAGATCAGAGGGAGTAAAGGACAGGAGGCAGGAGAAGAAAGGAGTGGAGAGGAAATGGAGAAAGAGAAAAAGAAAGCGTTTCTTCTGTGTGTTTATGTGTGTGTGTGTGTGTGTGTGTGAGAGAGAGAGAGAAAGAGAGAGCATGGAAACACATGTGCTTAAACGTTTCTGCCTCATTGAATTCCTTGTTAAATTAGAGGTCACATCTATGTGTGACATGTCCAAGAGTGAATGAGAGACAGAGAGCGAGAGAGAGAAGTGAAACATGGTTGAGTGTAAATGTTTCTGCCTCCTTCAATTTCTTGTTAATAAATTTCCATTTTCACTGATGGGTTTTCTTGCCCATGTGAAGCCAATCTGCACCTCAGTCGAGGCAGACAGGGGCTCTAAAGACAAGAGACTGACTTCCCATTTCCACAGGCACTACCAGCAGCATATTTACTGCAACCAAGGCCAGTTCATGGCATAGGCCTTCAAGGCAGGTCTAGGTCTAGGTCAAAATATCATGGGGTCATCACAATACATTTCTTTTTTTTTTTCTTCTTCAGTCTTTCATTTTTAATTCTAGAAAAGAGGGGGCAAAATTCAAACTAGCACAAAGGCTAGACCCGGCCCTGATAGTTATATCCCATTTCCACAAGCACAAACAGCATTATATTTATGCTTAATTGAAGCATTTAAAAACTCTTTCGAAGTCCAGCAAAGCCATATGTTTTAATTGCAGTTGTTTGATTAATTCAAAAGAAAATAAAAATCTATAGTTTAACCATAGCCAGGAACGCAGAAGCATTCATTGGGTTTGAATCATATGAATCCAGTTCAAATGTTGGATGAGCAGTTGGTAGGACTTGGTGATATGGCCAAAAATTTGATCACGATATAACCTCAATTGATTAACCTAAATTTGGGCAATAAAATCTGATGTTTAATTGACTGGACAGGACAGAATTGCATGATAACACATGCAGTAGCTTACCCTCAAGGTTACATGAACACAGAGTGGAAATGCACAGAATCTAAAAAAAAGTTCACAGAATAATTAATAATAACAGTAATAACAGTAATAACAATAATAACAGTAACAACAAATTACGATTAATAGCCAAGTGCATGATCATCGTTGATAAATGATTACAAATATCAAATGTCAAATTTTTCAATTAATTGCCCAGCCCTAGCTGTTGCCATTGGTTCCTGGGTTTTTGGTGTTTTGGAAATGACCTGCAATGCGTTTATTTCACCTGGCTCATTCAGGCTAGCCAAATTGCCATTTTATTCCTCTGAAGAATTATCATCATTTTAAAAATAATACTAGTGATAAAATTTAGAGACGGAAGAGAAGGAGAGAGAGAGAAAGAGAGAGAGGGAGGGAGGGAGGGAAAGAGAGAGAGAGAGGGAGGGATGGAGAGATGGAAAGAGAGAGAGAGACTGCTGTTGCACACATGTGTCTCTATGGGCTCTATGGATGATAGCTCCTGGTGACTACTTAAGGCTGCATACTTCTTTGAATGTTTCTGGGAAAAAGGATGTATTCAATTTGCCACACTTATCAGAGAGACTTTGAAAGTTAGATTAAATATAAATGTGAAATAGAGAGGGATGTTAAGGGTTTTTTTTTTTACTTTTGAAAGCCCTTTAATACTTCATGTCAATATCCCAATGTGATGCGCACAGAGAGTAGAACCACTTCGCTGTTCATCAAACATCAAACCCACATCACTCATCCCACAGGACTCTTTAGATTCGCAAATAGTCTGGACACTTTCGATAGTGCTGTAGCAAAATGCAAAAGCCCACTGAGTGAAGGTACTGGGTAGCCTGAACGTGGAAATGTTTGTAAGAGTTTATGTGTTTACATTAGTACAGTAAATCTATTTGACCTTGCAGAACAGTTTTTTTGAGGTTAGTTGTTAATTGTTGAGGAACTGTTATAGATGACTTGACCTTTGGGTAAATTGACAGTAATGTTAGACGGTGTCTAATTTGATTGCTTAATGATATGTACTGCCATAAAATAAATAGTATGTCATTTTATTGTGCTTGGATGAAATGAATCATCCTGTAGTTCCATACTACCTGTGTCATGGTGGAAGAACTGACTGGCTAAAAGACATTACAGCCAGATACTGTGAAAGACTAGGCAATAGAATTACACATTATATACAGTGTGTGTGTATGTTTGTGTCAGTGCGTGCATGTGTGTGTGTGTGTGCACGTTTGTGTGTGCGCTTGTGTGTGTGTGATACTGAAGATGATGGCGTATGATTGTAAAAGACAATAAGGAAAATGAAAGGCCTTTAAAAACTAGTGGTGTGTGTTTGTCTGTGTGCATGTGTATGTGTGTGTGTGTGTGTGTCTGTGTGCGTGTGTATGTATGTGTGTGTGTGTATGTGTGTCTGTGTGTGTATGTGTGTGTGTGTGTGTCTGTGTGCGTGTGTATGTATGTGTGTGTGTGTGTCTGTGTGTGTATGTGTGTGTATGTGTGTCTGTGTGTGTATGTGTGTGTTTGTGTGTCTGTGTGTGTTGTGTGTGTGTGTGTGTGTGTGTGTGTGTGTGTACTCCCAGCTGTGCGTGTGTGCATATGCTGAAGATAATAGTCATATGATTATAAAAGCTGATGAGGAGAATTTAATGAGAGGGCTTTGAAGACTAGAGAGTGTGTACATGTGCATGTATGTGTGTGTGTGTGTGTGTGTGTGTGTGTGTGTGTGTGTGTGTGTGTGTGTGTGTGTGATATTGAAGATGAGGGGGCTTTGAAGACTAGAGAGTGTGTACATGTGCATGTGTGTGTGTGTGTGTGTGTGTGTGTGTGTGTGTGTGTGTGTGTGTGATATTGAAGATGAGGGGGCTTTGAAGACTAGAGTGTGATAAAAGCCAGGCTGAGTTACTGATTGGCATTTGGGTAGTTTCATGGGTGTGTGTGTGTGTGTGATTGGCATTTGAACAGTTTCATTGGTGTGATCACATAATAAGGTTATCCAGTCCTCTAATAAAAAGACTACAGTAAAACCTTTCTCCTCTGCTCTCTCTCTCTCTCTCTCTCTATCGCACACACACACACACACACACACACACACACACTTTAAGAGTGAGATGTGCATACCAGGGGACACAGTGTGACTAAAGATGACTGTCAGGAAGGGAGTGGAAAATTTCATTACACCGTCACACGACCTGTGTGTGTGTGTTTGTCTGTGTGTGTGTATGTGTGTGTGTGTCTGCGTGTGTGTGCGTGCCCTCCGTGTGTGTATATGTGTGTGTGTGAGAGACGGAAAGGGTAGGAGAGGAGAACTACAAATTGCTTTTCATTTGTTAATGTGCTAAGTGTGACTGGTTACTGGTCCACTCAGACACAGATGTGTGTGAACTCACACACACACATTCACTTCACACACACAGTTAGAGACAGACAGCCCCCCATCTAGTAACCCCCCCCCACACACACACACACAGAATAGATGCATTGTTTCCAAACAACGTGTCTCTTGCCTAAAATCACCGCATAACACAGTTGATGGGTGTGTGTGTGCGCATGGATATATGTGTTTGTGTGAGGGAGAGAGAGAGCGAAAGAGCATCTGTGTGTGTGTGTGTGTGAGATTGAGAGAGAGAGAGAGAGCAAAAGAGTGTGTGTGTGTGTGTGTGTGTTTGTCTGTGTATGTGTGCATGTGTGTGAAAGAGAGAGAGAAAGAGAGCATATGTGTGTGCATACATATGTGTCTGTGTGTGTCTGTGTGCATGTATGTGTGTGTGTGAGAGA
>PYXC01002022.1:242500-320000 GCA_015244755.2 Tenualosa ilisha
TTCAATGCATTGGGAAAACACACACCATGCCATCCGACATGTCAGTATTAGTGGCAGTTCAACTGCAAGCCAGCAGCTGACGCATCTAAAGCAGTGGAGCATTGAAAGGACTTGGAGAGACAGAGAGAGAGAAAGAGAGAGAGAGAGGGAGAGAGAGAGAGAGCGCACAGAATAATTCCTTTTATCAGTGACGGACATAATAATTTATAGATTTGTCCATCTGTGGTCTTGTGTTGATTTTACATTTCCAATGTTTGTTCTGCTTGATTGGATTGTCCCATTCCATTGTTTTGTAAAGGCGGTGACGTGATTGAGCAAGACATTAAATAAATACAGATTGTTATTATCATAATTACTCAATCACAGACTAATTCCCTTGAATGTTCTGTCTCATTAGGGGAAGTCTGAGGAACGTCTGCAGGGTGACTGGCTGTTTAAAGATGTTTAACACTCTCTTTTCTCTCCCGCTCTTTCTCTTTCTGTCTCTCACATGTTTCCCTCCTCTTTTTCTCTAATTCTCTCTCTCCCCCTCTCTTTTCCCTCACTCTGTGTCTCTTGCCACTTTTCTCATTTTTTCTCTCTTTCTCTCCATTTCTCCTCTCTCTCTCTCTCTCTCTCTCTCTCTCGTCTCTCTCTGGTCCCTGTAGGCGATTGCTAAGACCATGTCCACAGACTGCCGGTGCCATGGTGTGTCGGGCTCGTGCGCAGTCAAGACGTGCTGGCGCACCATGGCCCCGTTTGAGCGCGTGGGCCGCTACCTGAAGGAACGCTACGAGAACAGCGTGCAGGTTCTAGAACGCACCGTCCCGGGGGGAAGCGTCGGAAGCTCCGGGACCAGCGGTGGCGGCGGCGGCGGAAAGATCCCGGCGCGTAAAGTTCGTCGGCGCGAGAAGGGTCGTCGGCGCGTGCCGGTGGGTCGGGAGGAGCTGGTCTTCCTCCACAAGTCGCCCAACTACTGCTTGGAGGACCGCAAGCTGGGCGTGGCGGGGACGCGGGGCCGCCGCTGCAACCGGGCCTCGGGCGGGGCAGACGGATGCGGCCTGCTCTGCTGCGGGCGCGGCTACAACACGCACGTGGTGCGACACGTCGAGCGCTGTGACTGCAAGTTCGTCTGGTGCTGCTACGTCCGCTGCCGCCGCTGCGAGAGCATGAACGACATGCACACTTGCAAGTAGTGTGTGTGTGTGTGTGTGTGTGTGTGTGTGTGTGTGTGTGTGTGTGTGTGTGTGTGTGTGTGTAAGTGCGTGTGTGAGAGAGAGAGAGTGTGTGTGGAGGTCCAACATAAACACTTGCATATAGAAGCGGCCATCACATATGTGTGTCTGTGTGTGTGTGTGTGTGTGTGTGAGAGAGAGAGAGCGTATGGCTCGCTTATAAATAAACTACAAGTAGCAGCCAGTGGATGTGTGTGTGGGTGTGTGCGTGTGTGTGTGTGTCCTCAGTACCCTCAGTACACACACATGCTGGTAGATTAGACATATAGTAGCGGTCTAGCCTGGACCACAGTGAGCTGACCAACGCAAATGGACAAGACTGGCCAGTCATATCAGCAAACATGACCTCGTGAACTTTGACCTTTAACCCCTTAGCAGACTCTTGCAAATCTTACACGACCCCTCTTGTTCTGCCCTAACCCCCCCCCCCAGCCACTACATCTCAGTGTGTGTGCGTGCGCGCGTGTGTGTACGTGTGTGTTTGTGTGTGTCTCACACCATGGCTGTTGACAGTGGTAAGTGGTGAGCAGCATCGGCGACTGAATGAAGTACTATGAGTCTCCCTGAGGGGAATACCAACAGGACATCGTGAACTGGGTCCAGCTGCCCTGCAATAGAATGGACAGAGAAAGAGACAGAGGGGAAGGTGAAGAACAAGAGAGAGAGAGAGAGAGAGACATGATCTCTGTGCTGAACTCAGTAGTCCTGGACTCACAGAGAACAGGAAGTTCCATACAGGCTGCTTAAGGACCCACTCAGCCTTGGAGAGGAACTGGACTCCTTGGAAACAGAACTGCACTCGGATCCCAGGAACGTGATGGCCCGTTTGACCCACCTGACTCTCTTTCCACCTGTCTAAACTCAAGTCGTTTTCAGATGTCCACCCAAGGACTTAAGTTTGCTCTTTCAGTAAAACGTTTGCTCTCGTTGATGTAAACAAAGGGAACAGGAATTAATGCTATGTTGTAGATTTATTTGTAACGACAAAAAAGCTAATATTTTAATAATTATTGTTAATGTTATTATTTTTGTTGCTATACTTTTTTTAAAAAAATGTGAGATCACACAGTATTTTTGTTAAATGAGAACAACTTCACCCTCAGGATCTGCTTGGCTTTTCTGCAATTACCATCACACGCCAAACACCATCACACACCAAACACAATCACACACCAAACACCATCACACGCCAAACACAATCACACACCAAACACCATCACACACCAAACACAATCACACACCAAACACAATCACACACCAAACACCATCACACACCAAACACAATCAGGCTTTCCCGTTCTCATCCGAAGGAGACTATAGACTTTTAAGATCACTTCTAAGAAGAGCAGCATGTCAAGAGTAATAATAAAATAAACAATAAATCAGATGAAAATTCATTCGTGCCTCAGTAGATGGTGATTTCAGGTATGAAGATAAAGAATATACTCGTCTTTTCCAGTGCCAGATGGCTTATCTGTGCATGTGTAGGCTGAGTGCTTGTTTAGTCCATCAAAACTGATGTAAGGTATTGGCTAAACTGGATGATAATGATGATGATGATGATGATGATTATTATTGTTGTTGTTGTTGTTGTTGTGGATGGACCTCATGTTCTCAGTTCTAATAGTACCAACCTAAAGTATTAGTTTGCACAATGGCCCTGCCTGGCTACATCCCCTAAAGTACATCAGTACATCTCTAACTAGGCTGGGGTGATTATGACCTCCCAGTCACAATTAACTGAACATTTTACTTTGATTAAGGTTAATGAGCAAATATTGAATTGTTTCTTTTTTGGCCTCATGGTTCACTGGCGAGGTTTATAATGTGAATATGCTCAACTTCTGATGGAAAAAGTGCACCTCTAATGACTGTCGGAAAAAATAATGAAATTGACATGGGCAAAGATTACATCACTAAAGCTAATTTAAAGATGACATCTTTAATAGATTGAGGAGCATTGTACCTTGTACTTTGATGTTAAAATAGAATTTATTCAACTTTGCTTTTTCAAAAATAAGCTCAAACGCAATTTTACAAGCCCAATTACAACCTATATTTAGGCTGTGGTTTAAAACAATTTGCCCTCTTTGGCAACCACGATTGAACTGCAGTTGATTTGTGAGATGTGACATCATTTTTAGTGGTTATTTCAAGTTTAAGAATTATATATAAATCAGGGCACAACCATGTTTTACATTCTCATTCATTCTGTGTCCGCTTTAATCGATACCGAAATATATGCATTTGTTTAATATTTTGAGCAAGGCCTTTAAGGGATATTCCAGAGCATTTCAACCCAGCTCCGTTGTTTGAGATTGCCAAATGCTGTCAGTAAAAAAATGAATGAGAAAATTTGGTTCAACAGAATTGCGATCTACCCTCACTGGTGGCTATTTGGTCTTTGTTGTACCAAATTTTTTCATTCTTTTGCCTACTGACAGCCCTTGGTGACCTGGAACAGGGATGAAGTGCTCTGGAAGAGTATCCTAGAAATCTAAACGCCCCCTAGTGGTAGCAAATAGTTTTGCTCAGCAGGTCCGTCTAGTCATGCACCATAAATTCTGACCAAGCCTTGGTATGACCAATCACAACACTCTATCTTTGTGGAGAGTCATTGGGCGGGCTTAGCAAGATAACAACAGGGCTGTCAGCAGTGGCCAAGGAATATCGGTTGTTTGAATTGGTTTTCTCATTGACTTTGGAGGAGTTAGAAGGGCATTTCAAAGAAGGATGTATGCTATATGCTGTTTTGCCGACGTTGCTGTGATTGGTCGTAGCGCATATCCAGTTCGAAAGACAACTGCTGATGCTGACTATCGGTCGTACCCAGACTATACATTTTGATGTTGTAGGATGGCTTGTCAGGCTGATGGAATAGTATACTAAGGGCCTGAATCAGTGTGTCTGCTCAGTAATGACATAAGCCATGTTTTAGTTTCAGATCAGGGACAAAAACATTTAATTCCATATGGCCTGACAGTGTAGTTTGCCATTCAAGAACATTCTGACCCAGTGTGTCGTTCTGAGGAAGCATGCTTATGTTGTTGACTATATATTTTTGTATTAAAATGATACTGAACTTGTGTCTCTCCAGGGAAGCAGTAGGTCTTATGTGGCCTATGTGGTCTTCACACACACATTTCACACACACACACACACACACGCAAACACTCACACAACCCTCACACACTTCATGAAAAGAAACACTCATACAGTCCAACACTCCATAATGAGGGATGTTCTGTGTGCTTGCGTGGATGGGTGTGTGAGTGAGAAAGCTTTGCATAAAGAATGATGTTTTGTGTGTGTGTGTGTGTGTGAAGTGGCAGAGTCGTGTGACATACCACGAGTGCCTCATCCTTCTGGAGTGCTCTTAAAGTTAACAGTGCTGGCCTGCTAATTCCCCTCCACACACACACACACCACACACACACACAGTCTTGCACACATACACAGTCTCTCTCTCTTTCTCTTCCTCTCTCTCTCTCACAAACAACCACACTCACACACGCAGTCTCACACATACACACAAACACACACATAGTCTTGCACATACACACACACACAGTCTCACACATACACACACACACGCAGTCTCACACATACACATACACACACACACACACACACACACACACACAGGCACACGCACAAATTGTCCTCAAGACTGGAGCCATGGTCAGTTTGGCTCACTGTCCTGCAGTTTGGCACGGTCATAATTAACGGTAGCTCTTGGATATGCAGCAGGTGTCCATCTGGACACAGTTCCGGAGCAGCGGCCAGCCCAGGCCAGACCCAAGCTGTGCTGTCTCCAGGACCGGCTCTAACCCAGGCCAGACCCAGGCTGTGCTGTCTCCAGGACCGGCTCTAGCCCAGGCCAGACCCAAGCTGTGCTGTCTCCAGGACCGGCTCTAACCCAGGCCAGACCCAGGCTGTGCTGTCTCCAGGACCGGCTCTAACCCAGGCCAGACCCAGGCTGTGCTGTCTCCAGGACCGGCTCTAGCCCAGGCCAGACCCAAGCTGTGCTGTCTCCAGGACCGGCTCTAACCCAGGCCAGACCCAGGCTGTGCTGTCTCCAGGACCGGCTCTAACCCAGGCCAGACCCAGGCTGTGCTGTCTCCAGGACCGGCTCTAACCTTTCTGCTGCCACAGGCCTGATTTGACTTTTGCCCCAAAAATACAAGGGACAAACTGAAGAAAAATATATAGAAATGGTTTGCGATGCCCCTCCCCCTCCATAGGCTGTCTCCTCCAGTGCTGGCTGTACATGTTTATGTCTCTGCCTGTCTATATATACGTTTGTCTGTCTGTACGTGCTTAAGTCTCTGCCTGTCTCTATGTGTCTGTCTGTCTGTATGTACTGAAGTCTCTGCCTATCTATATGTCTGTCTGTCTGTCTGTACGTGCTTATGTCTCTGTCTGCATGTCTGTCTGTCTGTGCATGCTTATGTCTCCACCTGTCTGTCTATCTGTACATGCTTATGTCTGTCTGTCTCTATATGTGTCTGTCTGACTGTCTATATATATATATATATCTACCTGTCTGTCTGTCTGTAAGTGCTTATGTCTCTGTCTGTCTGTCTGTATGTTTGTATGTGGTGCGTATGTCTCTGCCTGCCTGTCTGTCTGTTTGTATGTGGTGCGTATGACTCTGCCTGTCTGTCTGTCTGTATGTTTGTATGTGGTGCGTATGTCTCTGCCTGCCTGTCTGTCTGTTTGTATGTGGTGCGTATGACTCTGCCTGTCTGTCTGTCTGTATGTTTGTATGTGGTGCATATGTCTGTGCCTGTCTGTATGTTTGTATGTGGTGCATATGTGTCTGTCTGTATGTTTGTACGTGGTGCATATGTCTCTGCCTGTCTGTCAGTGTGCCTGTACATTTGTACGTGGTGTGTATGTCTCTGCCTGTATGCATGGATGCACAGAATGTCTATATATCTGTCTGTCTCTATGTATGTATGTCTGTGCCCTGTCCAGAGCTGGCCAATGGATGCTGTTCATATTGTCTTTGATGTCACAGTTTTGTCTGTACATGTAGGCTAAGTGTTTGTGTAGTCCACAAGTGTGAATTATTGTAAGGTACTGGATAAATGTAATAATAATAACACTACTACTACTACTACTAGCAATAATAATAATAATAATAATAATAATAATAATAATAATAATAATAATAATAATAATAATAATAATAATAATGATACATCTCTACTGCCTTGGAATTCAAATAAATGATTTAATAATACATTTTGTAAAGATTTTGTATCTATTCATGAAACCATCAATTCTGACTGAGGAGAAAGCACTGTGGAGGGGGTAGAAAGGAGTCGTTTTCTTTTCGTTTTCGAGGCCAAACTTCCCAGAAATGTCAGTTCAGGTCTGCAGTTCCGAGTGGCAGGCTGAGGGTCTGGTGTTTGCTGGCTGGCACACGAGCAAGGACACAAAGCACTTGTACTATAGAGGAATCTGACTTTATGCCCAGATGCAACCAATCACGCAGAACCTGATCTGTCTGTTGGCCAGTCACAGACCTCTGGGGTTGATTTTTTGGCCTATCGCATTGGCTCAATGCTCCACCACGCCGTTACATCAAATTCCCTCAAGGCCTTCTTGACAGAGTCCAGCCTAAGGGTCGATTTACAAAACGGCCCCAGAAACCATTCGCTTCACTAGGCTTTGACACACACACACACACACACACACACACACACACAGTGCAACTCACTACAACTATGCTCTGACCTTTACATTCAAACATGCACAAGCAAAACAAAAACACTGAATGGCCCACAAATGGTAAAAGAAAAACCAACAAGCAACAAAAACAGGCACAAAACATACACACACACACACACACACACACACACACACAGAATAAATATGCACACTGCTTTCACTGGCTGAACTCTGACTTTCACTCATACACACACTAACATACATGGACGCACACATAGGTACTGGTCCGATCCCTCAGGGATACCAAACACAGTCACATTCATGTTTATGTTAGTCCCCTGTTTATTCACCTCGTTTTGTTCATACACACACACACACACACACACACACACACACACACACACACACACACATACACGGATTCCATGAACAGTTCATCTAGCTGTTCTCTGGTCTTGGAGTCCAAGGGTTGGGCCTCCATTCTCTCTGAGAACTGTCAAAGTTGCCAGAGGAAAAAAAGAGAAGTCCTTGGCACGCACACACACACACACAAACACGGGTCCCATGAGCACTTCACCTGGCTGTTCTCCGAGCTGGTTTTGGAGCGCAAGAGCTGGATCCCTATCGGACTCCAGCACCCATCCTGAGGGGAAAGAGCCTAGACCCGCGGGCCCATCGGACTCCAGCACCCATCCAAGGGGTCTGTGCCCAGCCACCGGTACTCCCTGCACTTGTGTGTGTCTCGTGTGATTGCAGCCCACATGAAAAGCTGTTTGTATGTGCACATGTCCATGCATGTGTGCATGTCCATGCGTGTGTATCTCTGTGTTTGTGTGTGTGTGTGTGTGTGTGTGTGTGTGCACGCACGTCTTGTGAACTCTTTTGTGCTGGAGGGAGACACGAGAAGCTGTTTGTATGTGTATGCCTGTGTGTGTCTCTGTGTGTGTTGTGTGTTTGGAGGACGCATGGGAAGCTTTGTTGTTGTTGTTGTTTGTATGCTTCAACAGGACTCAACAGAATCACAGACATACACACACACATTCCTGCACACGGGTGCACACACACACACACACACACACACACACACCACACTGCTGCAAATACGTGTATACACAAACACAGACACACACACACAGGTATACAGATTCACACATGAATAAACACACGCACACATACGTACAAACAAACACATTCAGCTAAACTTCTGGCAGGATGCTATGCTAAGTTAGCACATCACATGTAAAAAGAGGTCTTGTTGCAAGCAATGGGACACCATGGCAACAATTCTAATGGTGTGTTTCATTCTATCATGAGACACACTCACTGAGCCAAGACTGGGGGGTTTTGTAATGTGTTTTGCTGGAAACAAACAACAAAAATTTTGGGAGAAAAAAACAAAACAAAACAGTCTCCTTCCCACTGAGAAGTGATTCTGGGATAAGGAGAGACGAGCGGCCCCTCACTCCTTCCAAAAAGACAGTCCTCTGACATCCAAATCCTGACACATTAGCAGAGGAAGGACGGTCTTTCCATGTGTATGTGTGTGTGTGTGTGTGTGTGTGTGTGTCTGGACATCCATCCATCAGGACCCAGACGAGGTTTTTGCACTGAACTCAATAACATCCGCATGTGGTCAGCATTCAGGCCTCATGGGGTACGGGTGGGGGCTGTTCCACTAAAGCCGTACATCATGAGTGTGTATGTGTGTGTGTGTGTGTGTGTGTTGATTTTGTGTTTTCATGCAGATGTTGCTGCATGTACGTATTATGTTATATTGTTTTTTTTTTTGTGTGTGTTTTGTTGTTTTGTTGTTGTGTTGTGTGTGTGTGTGTGTTGCGTATTTGTGTTTTCATGCACGAGTGCACGCATGTACGGATATGCTTATGAGTATGTGTGTATGTATATAGTGTTTGCATGTGTGTGTGTGTGTGTGTGTCTGTGTGTGTGTGTGTGTGTGTGAGCCCATGGATCATGACAGGACGGGCATTTATTTGATGCTAATTTGCTCCAGCCCTGCCTGCCTGTTAGTCATCACAATCATAAGTCATCTTCTGCCTTGAACCAGCATTTGAACTAGGCAACAAAGTCAATCCAAGTGTGAGATCAAGAAAGAAAGACAGAGTGAATGAAAGAAAGAAAGAGTTTCAGACAGTAATCCTGTTGCGCTCTTTTCAGAGTTGTGTGTTTGTTGGTTCAGGATATCCACTCTGCTGATACCACTAACTGTGAACTGTAAATATTCCCAGAAGTCTGGGGTGGGGTGTGAATGTGTGTGTGTGTGTGTGTCTGTGAGTCTGTGTGTGGGGGGGACCTGAACCCCTGCCAGACTGCGTGGGTGAACCCCTAAGGTTGTTGGATGACCGGCACGGTCCTGACGCCAGAGGCTGACAGTCATCAACACACTAGGTCCAGAAAATCAGACAACGCTCCACTGAGTATGCCACACACCACACACAGTTGAGCACACACACACACACACACACACACACTCCTCTCCAGCTCACTCTCTCTATCTCCCTTTCATGTCTCTCCCTGTAGGTCCCTGCCCGTGTCACTTCCTCTCACCCTTCTTTCCTTCTGCTCACTATCGGTCCATCTCTTTACTCTCTTACACACACACACACACACACACACACACACACACACTCTGTCCCTTTACTCTCTTACACACACACACACACTCCATCTCTTTACTCTCTTACACACACACACACACACACACACACACACACACACACACACACACACACACACACACACAATCTGTCCCTTTACTCTAACACACACACACTCTGTCCCTTTACTCTCTTACACACACACACACACACACACACACACACACACACACACACGCCATCTCTTTACTCTCTTACACACACACACACACACACACACACACACACACACACACTGTCCCTTTACTCTCTTACACACACACACACACACACACACTCACACACTGTCCCTTTACTCTCTTACACACAGACACTTACACACACACACACACACACACACACACACACACACACACTGTCCCTTTACTCTCTTACACACACACACACACACACTCACACACTGTCCCTTTACTCTCTTACACACACACACACACACACTCACACACTGTCCCTTTACTCTCTTACACACAGACACTTACACACTCTGTCCCTTTACTCTCTTACGTACACAAACACACACACACACACTCCATCTCTTTACTCTCTTACACACACACACACACACACACACGCCATCTCTTTACTCTCTTACACACACACACACACACACACACACTCTGTCCCTTTACTCTCTTACATACACACACACTCCGTCTCTTTACTCTCTTACACACACACTCTCTATCTCTTTACTCTCCTACGTACACACACTCTCTATCTCTTTACTCTCCTACGTACACACACTCTCTATCTCTTTACTCTCTTACACACACTCTCTCTCTCTTTACTCTCTTACACACACACTCTCTGTCTCTTTACTCTCCTACACACACACTCTCTGTCTCTTTACTATCCTACACACACACTTCCTGTCTCTTTACTCTCTTACACACACACTCCTAAATTCTCAGTCTCTTTACTCTCTTACACACTCTCTCTCTTTCTAAGTCATTGTCCACTCCTGGAAAAGTTCCAGAATCAAACTGTGTTCAGGCTGTACGTAAGGAGTCATAAACTAGGGTGACTGTGAGAAACTAACCGCAGTCTGCAGTGTCTACTGACAACAAAGCCACCGTGGGCACTCTTCCAGGCTAGTAAAACTTGGGAGATGATACTGCCCTCTAGTGTTGAATGATGAAAGTACAGTCCAAGGCAGTGCATGTGATAACAGTGGCAAGATTTGAGCAATAAGCAGCTAGCAGCCGGCAGAGAAGGAATTTTAGACATTGACTCAGGCTTTGATCTCAGTGGTAGTCAATTCTGAACGCTAATGTTATTCCTATACAACATCATAGGATCAAAACAGCACATGAGGCTATGGGAGCTGTAGAGCTTTCCCTACAGTCACTAATATATATTACACCAACGTCCTACATTCTCAGCCTGTGGATTTGTTTGTAAACCTAAGAACAGAAACCAGCAATGATAATATTAAACTTTAAATAAAATGAAAGTTATGCTGATCAGCAAGGTAATAAACACAATTTCACAAAGCTTGCCAGTGAGTTACTGTCCATTTCATTCTGTGGGGGTTAATGCAAGGCATCTTGCATCTTGTCTGGTAAATTCACCAAGACCAGATGAGAGTAGGGGGAGCCGAGAGCCCACATTTGGCCTGTAATGAGTCATTTAGCCATGAAAGGGACTCCAAAGCTGGTAAATCACAGTCACCTAAAATCTTTGGTATCCTTTTACAGTAAGTCAATAAACCAATACACTCGAGATGCAAATACCAAGATCAGACAGGCCTTTTTAATAGGGCTAAATCCTCCAAACTCAAAGCCCTGTACCCTGAAGGAGACTTAAAGTGATTCCTCCAGCAAACTTGAAGCCAGGCTATTTTCACTCTTTGGAGAGCTTCATTGTGTGAGACCTTGTTCACACGACTACTGAATAGCAGTGACATTGCATGTTGTGCCTAATGTCATTGTTTATTTACATAGCACGCAATGAAATGCAAATAGGAAGTCAAACAAGTCATATATGTCTGTCTGCAAATGATGCGCTGACACTAATGAGCTCAGGTGGAGCATGGAGACACATGCAAATGCGCACGCAAAACACCACTGCATTAGTTAGTAAACCTATGGATTGGTTTCCAAGGACATATTCACACTTGATCCATTAGTCCAGACCCAGGTTCACATACAGTAACAATGGGCTACTAAGGACACTATCTCTGAGCCATTGGTCCAGACCCAGGTTCATTAAGACCATTGGTTTGGTTAATTCTAATGATGTGAATGCAGTCTGCTCAGACCACAGCAAAATGAGGGTCTGTCATTCAATTCAGTTAGCCAGACTGCTCATTTACTGTCCTGGTAATGATGTGAATGTAGTCTTAGAGTGCACACACTGGGACTACAGTCGGACATCTGGTGCTGGGCCAGTCAATGAGTGTCTTTGAGCCCAAAACTGTAGCCGGTAGCAGCAACAATCAGTCAGTGCTGTGGTCTGTGCTCTCTATGCATATACATGATGCTCAGTCTCTTGTATTTCCTCTGTCTTGGGCTGAAGGCTTTGTAACATTCCAGCAAAGAATCACAGTCATCAATATAGTTATCAATATTTAAATCACAATTACTTAACACGATTGCTCAATGTTTTTGGAACATCATCCATTTTCAAAACTTTACAAAACTGTAAATCAAATAGTTTGTAATTAATTTATAAACAAAAGAGATTGAAAGATAGAAAAGAGAGAAAAGATCTCACATGTGTTAAGTGTGTATTTCTGACATGCAAAAATCGTAATAACATGCAAATTGTGGCATATGAGAGTTTGTGAGTCTATGGGGTACGAAACCTATAAACCTATCCGACTGCGTGTGCGCATGTGTGTTAGGCCACTGGCTACCAGACACAAAAATGGTCATTTTCAGTCACTCAATTGTAGATCATGATTTTGAAATCGACAGGCTGGTGGCAGTTTCCATTTGTGTGTTTAGATGTGTGTGCACGTGTATGTGTAGGCAGGGGGTCACTAAATGATTACCACTCACTTGTAAAGGTTATCCCTGTAATCTCCCTCTCTTCTCTTGACTATTCTCAACTGACTGTTTCTCTCTCCTGTTTATTATTTTGTAATGGCCAAAGAGGTTAACTGATTCCTTGTAGCTGTTATTTGACAAAAAACGGATTTTCAATCCATCATCACATTACTTCTAAAATCAATCACTATGCAGTGAACATTTATTTTATATGTTAAATAACATATATTTATATGATATATATCTATATATATATAAACAATAATATTTTAATGTCCAACATGCATGCATTTTTGTGTTGGTTAAATGCAATGTGGTGCAATAGGCTACAGTTTTGTTCATGACCAAAACACTGCATTTCCTCCTAATTCTTCCAAAATGCAGTTTCAGACATCCCAACCTGCAGAGTTTACCATCTCATTCTTCATGACAAATTGCAGCAGTTCATTTATTTGTGACTTTGGGTTTGAGTGCACTCAAGTTCATTCAAACAATAATATATTGTGTGTTCGAAGAATTCATTTTATAAACAGCACACACTTTTATTTTTTATATCATATTTTTTATATAAAATATATAAATAATATTATATAATATTTGATTTTTATAAAAAATATAGATACTCTTGTTTTGAGAAGTAGCCATGCAGCCACTTTGCAATGTTGGATGCAATAGAAAAAATACCGAGGACATGACATGGTAGACACGGCCAAGGGAGGGCACAATCACAATTAATAAATGTTTTCAATTTCTTCAACTCTGACAACATGTAAATGGAGGCTGTCAGAATGACCTTGGCGTGCCTTTCTTGGCTAAAGGCCTGAGATATGCAAAGCCCCGTGCAGCTGCTCTTGAAGAGCATGAAGGACAGCCTGGTGTCTCTGCAGACTCACCTGACAGCAGATCACCTATTTGCATGCCAGATACCGCCAGCAGAAGGTGAGATACAGAAACAGCAGGTTTCAGAGAAGTCAGAGCTGCTTTCAGAGAAGTCAGAGACTTGACGTTGCGTTCTGTCCCATAGCAGATAGAACAGATTCTACTTTGGATTCCCTCTCTTCATAGACAGATAAGACTCTGCATCGAGTTCTTTCTCATAGCAGAGTGGACTATATGTGCAATTATTTCTTGTAGCAGGAACAGCAGACTTTAACATTAAATTCTGTTGAGCTAACAGAGCTGACTCAACATCAAGTCATTTCTCATGAAAGAGAGCCAACTCTTTGCTGGAGAGCTCTTCCTTATAACAGTTCCAGCAGTTGGGTTGGGTCTGGTAGAAGACTGAGTGCGTCAAGTTCTTCTAGAGAAGAAGCTGAGTTGGATTCTTTCACGGAGCAGATTAACCAGATTCTAGATTGTCCTTTGTTATGGCAAGACTATCACTGCGACGGCTGCTGGTGCATTTGTGCTTGTGGTGTGTGTGTGGTGTGTGTATCAGTGTCGTATGTTCTGAGGAGAGGACTCACATCTTTGTGGATGAGTATATAGATTGGAGCGAGGCTGACAATTTCTGTAAGGAGCACCATGTCAGCCTCTCATCTATCTTAACCGAAGCTGACTATCAGAAACTTCTGGGTCTGGACTACGAACGGGCAGCAAGTGCCTGGATTGGGCTCATTCTCGGACCTCAGAACTGGACATGGACCAGCCGCAGCAAGACAACCTTCTACAACTGGAGGCGGTATTACTATACATGTGGAGCAGTGGCCACAGGTGGGATATGGGTGAATCGTTACTGCAGTACACTACTACCATACCTCTGTGAGACCGATCAAGGAAAGTATAAAATCTTCTCAGAGCAAAAGACATGGGCGGAGGCCAAGCGTGACTGTGACGATAAAGGCCACAAACTGGCTACCTTCAAAAATGCATCCACCAAACCTGAAAAGTGGCCTGACTCCCCACACTGGATGGGGTTGAGGACACAGTCAGCTGGCTGGACATGGGTGGATGAGGATGGAGGGAAGAGTCGGGCCGTCCTGACCTACTCTAACTGGCGGACTTTGAAATACTGTGGCCTGATGTACGCCGACGGGAAATGGGGAAATGCAGCATGCCATGAACACTATTCATCTGTGTGTTCAGACGGACACAAATACGAGCCAACCAGAGAGGGCCTCAGTTGGCACGATGCTCAACAGAGGTGTCAAGATAAAAACATGCACCTGGTCTCCATCCACAATGCCAGCCAAAACACCCATCTCCGAGACCAAATTGTTGTTGTTGACGACTTCTGGATCGGCCTGTACGACAACCCCTGGACGTGGCCTGACGGCTCCAGTGCCCAGCTCCAGTACTGGGGCAGCATGCAGCCCGACGGCAGCAGGAATGACAATCAGCGATGTGTGATGATGGATAAAGGACAGTGGGATGACGTGTCCTGCTCTAACCTTCTCCCCTTCTTCTGCTTGATGAGACCCCAGGAGAAGCTGAAGGTGCTGACAGCGCCCTCTAGCTGGGTGGAGGCTCTACTGCACTGCCGAGGGCTGGGGGGGGACCTGGCCAGCGTTGGAAACCATAGCCACCAGATGCTCATCCAGCAGGTGGCCCAGGCTGCCATGACAACGCATGTGTGGATGGGCCTGCGCTTCCTAGCAAGGAAGTGGCTTTGGGTGGGTGGCCTGGGTGTGATGTACAATCGCTGGGCAGAGCAGCAGGGAATTTGCCCACTTCATCACTGCGGGGCAATAAAGCGCAACACAGGCTACTGGGAGCCCTGGAGCTGTGAGGAGAAACTAGACTTCCTGTGCCAACTCCCTTGATCACTCACGTGTGTGTGTGTCTCTCTCTGTGCTTCTGGGTGTGTGGTGTGTATTTCAGACTGTGTTGTAGTGGTTTGCTTGAGACTCTCTGCTGTGGGGTGTGTGTGTGTGTGTGTGTGTTATGCTGTAGTGCATGAGTGAATGCCGTGGTGTGCAGGTGTGTGTATCTGTTGTGGTGGGGTATGTGTATGTATCCTGTTGCACATGTGCTTAGGCTATGTGTTTTGTGTATCTGTGTATGTGTGCTGAATTTGGTGATATGTCTAGCATGCTGATGTATCTGTACTAGATGGAGGGTGCCATCACTCTGACTGTCTATGCTATGCTATGCTAACATCCTAGGTTTGAGTTAAAAGGAACACCAGGCAAGTTTGCTTTTTTACTACGGAGCTTCCCACAAAGTGGCCATTTTTTTTGTACCTCCATTCTTCTAAATTCTCATCAGTAAATTTGCAAACCAAAGACTAGGACCCAACCTCCAACCAGAGTTAAGTTGACTGACAAGGTCATAAACACAATTTCAAAAGTTACTCTTGATTTCGTTCTGCGGGGTCGATGCTAAACATCTTGCAAGCGCGGTAAATTCGCCAAGAGACCACAGGGGGATTAGTCAATTAGTAAATCGATCCCTGATTTATCTATTTATTTACTTATTTATTTTTTATGTTCTTGTTTTATTCCCTGATTTACCTATTTATTTACTTGTTTATTTATGTACTTGTTTTATCTATTACTTACTTATCTCTATGGCACATCTGTATATACTTAATACATCTGTACATAACTATCTCTATAGCACATCTGTATATTGCCCTTATATTGAATCTATATAGCACATCTGTATATTACCCTTACTATCTCTTCACCTTACATGTATATTGTTCTTCTGCCTATTTATTATTACTACTCTTATCTGTATATAATTTGCTCTTTAACTGTACATACTGCATACTGTATATACTGCACTTGCTGCTCTTTGCACTTCTGATTAGATGCCAAACTGCATTTCGTTACCTGTATTTATACATGTGTAATGACAATACAGTTGAATCTAATCTAATCTAATCTAATCTTATTTATTTACTACAGCAGTTATATTTTATGTATCTATTTTCTTAAAACTCTTTTATGTGTATACTTTTACTTTGTCCTTATTTTATAACATCTTTGTTTTACTTGTCTTTGTTTTTAACATTTTCTTGTTCAGCACATTGAGCTGTCCTGACATGAAATGCGCTATACCAATAAATCTGCCTTGCCTTGCCTTGCCTTGCCTTGCCTTAACCATTAAAGGGATTATGAAGCTGGTAAATTAACCTAAAATTCTTGCCTGGTATTCCTTTAACACAGAGTTGATACACTGGTGGCATCTACTGACAAACACTCATGACATCTCCACAGATGAGAATGATTGATCAATAGAAATGAGATGCAAAGCGTAGATGGAAATCACATCTAATGTAATCGTGTTTCTTGTGTGGACAGTGTAGAACAGGGGTCTCCAACAGGTAGCTTGGGAGCAATTAGCCACCTACTTAGAAGTAGCTCTCTAAAAGGTAAAAGGAAATGTATAAAATCTCATAACATAGAAATATTAAACCGAGTGTTTGCTCTGCACTGTAAGTGTAGAAGACGGTAGGATGTAAGGATGTATACATAACATCTCCAGGATGTTTGATAATACCAATGTAAAAGAACAGAGTAGCTCCTGGCCACAATGCTAATTTTGTCAAAGTAGCTTTCAGAGGAAAAAAGGTCAGAGACCCCTGATGTAGAACGTATAGGTATTTAGCTGCATAAAGAATGCTAAATGCAATGTGGTGTCTGAAGCTATAACATCTGTAATACACCGTAGGTAGTATGTGTGTATGTATCTTCAATATCAGACAGTAGGTAGTGTGTGTGTGTGTGTATCTTCAGTATCAGACAGTCTGTGTGATACATTAAGGGTGCATGGGGGGGCAGTGTCTTTCTCTTTTGATAACAGGAAGAGCTCAGGTGTACTGTGTGAATTCATTGGTGTAGGTGTGGTGTGTTTCAGAACAATGTATATATACCATGTATCTCTCTCTCTCTCTCTCTCTCTCTCTCTCTCTCTCTCTCTCTATATATATATATATATATATATATACCATGTCCAATTCTATTGAGAATTCTCCATTTGCTAAAGATTTTTTTTTGAGGAGGTTTTTTGTGGAGGTTTTTTGTGGAGGTTTGTTTGTATAATGCACAAAGGTTTGTGATTCTTTTTGAAATGGATAAAAGCTTGAATATGTGCTGTGTGCACAAGAAATGTTTTTATTCACTGCCTCTTTCATTCTGAGTTTAAGTGTGTGGTTGTGTGCATGTGCATGTGTGACAGCACGCTGTACACTGTACACGCTGTACCTCATTTCCGATCTATTCTCTTCACTTCATCTTTCAGTCTATTGCAGCTGTACAACAACAAGCATTCCTTACATAGCCCAGCAATCATACCTTTGGACAAATGTTTTTGAATATATGTTTTGAAGTTTTTTATTTAGACATGTCAGCTTTACTTCATTGCTATACACTACGCTGGCTATATATCAAGAGTGCATGTCAGACAGCACCGCACATATATATATATATATATATATATATATACCACATAGGCCTATATATTATGCATACACATGTATATTCAGGCATACACACACACACACACACACAGAAACAGATCAACAATTAATCAATATTAGATTTCAGATTTCTTACTGCTGCTATTCTTTTGTTGCTGGGCACTCCATAGGATGAAAATATGTATAAAATCATTTGTGTTCATTTGTGTCATAGTTTGTAAAGGCAAAACACAAATTTGTGTTCAATCCATTTGAGAGATTTGGGTGCTAATGACTTCACATCAAATTAAATAAAGGTTAATAAAATGAGACACGGTGACACAGAAATGTCACAAATGATTGTATACATATTGTCCACATATGGGGTTCTTTATTTTTTACACTTTTTGAAAGCAATCTCATAGTTGCAGACATATATCAGTTATTAGATGGACACAACTAATCAAATATCTGGAGTCTCAGCATTTTACTGGCCTAGGAACTCTTGGCTTACAGAAACACAGGAGAGGGACCCTGAATAAACCATAAGTGTATAAGTTTATAATAAGTTTAGCCTTATTAAGCCAGGTAACATTTCTAAACAAGGTATTAATTTTATTGTGTGGCCTATAGGACATTCATTGTAAAGCTGATGTAATAAACAGACTAATATCTAAGACAATTACCATGTTTTGTAACTATACACTTTTGAATTTTAAAATAGACCCCTTGAATTAGCTCTGAGGAATAGATCTGTGATATAGATTACCCCTCATGTCACAACCCAACATTCCTGACTGAGGGGTTGGGTGTGTACATATGGATGTGGCCATGTTTGCATGTGCATATAGATCCCAAATGTGGCTTTGTGGGTAGCCAAAGGACCAAATAAGGCTGCTGTCACGTTAGTTTCCTTTTCAGAGACACAGTGATATATAATAGAGTCAGTTAAAACATGGAACACAGGCATTCACTTGTAGACATTAAACTAAGACAACTTCTCATCCACCTTCCTACAGCACTTTGATACAACGAGAAGGTGAGTCAAGTCTCTTGGGCTTTAGAAAATACATTAAAGTAGAAGTCTGATTCAGTCCATAGACCTGAAGCATCAGCTGGCAGATCTCTGACTGATCACAGCGATCAATTTCTCTGGGTGGTGATGGGATGGCAGTAAAAACTGCTCAGATAGCTATAACATGTATATTTTTATATGCGTCTTTATGTACAGTTTTTGTAAATTCTGTACGGTCAGTATGGTGGTAGGAAATTAAGGAAGCTTGTGGCTTATGACGCAAATATTGAATCAAGACAGTGACAGATAACTGCTGTAAAATAATGTGTGCACCAAGTATATTAACACCGTACCACCATTTTAACAATCAATTCTAACATCCATTTATTTTGTTATAACAAATGGCTCAGGTTACATAAACCCCATCATGCGTGGCATGTACAGGGAGGAGGGGTCAAGTAAATGGCAAACAGAGACAGCCATTATGGAGCACTTCCAGGATTTCATGCAGGAACTGGAACCAGGTAACATAATTTACAACTAGAAAAGCACTCAGAGAGCGCAGACCTCGCCAAGGCAATATCGGGTCACCGACGCAATACAAATTCCAGATGATGTCCTGGACCACCACCAAAAATTAATCATCTGTTGCTTGTCCTAATACCTAGGTTGTCTGAATTTTTTTTTTTTTACTTTTGAAGTTACCTTGGTCACAGACAGACAAATATCAGCCTAGCTCACTCTTCTCTTTACAGATTTATGGCATATTTGTATCAAATTAAAGTACATGAAGTCCTCTAACAACAAGACAACAAGATCTAGTTTCAAAAGGTCGCCCGAGTTCTCCAGTCAGCTAGCACATAGGTAATCTCATTAGCATTAGCCCATGGGTAAATTGATGCTCTGTATTTTCACCTACAGCATTCTACATGCTACTGACAAAGAGAAATTTTATATTAAAAATCATCACAATACAAAGCATCATCTTCCTGTCATGAATTTAAGCGCTTTAACACAAATCGGTTTCATTAAGAAAGCAACTTACCTTACAATTTCTGACCACCTAGAGGCACTGGTTCCTTACATCTTCAAGGCGGGTGGCTTGCTAACTTTATTATGCACTGTTAGGCTATTAAGGTTAGCTTAGCAAGTTGCTAATTCCACAGACAGCTTTTTTTTTAGCTAGCAGATAGCCTATGTGATGTTCGATTGTCAAGTAAGATTTTTTTATATGTTTATTTTTATATGCTGCATGCTGAACCAACCTTATCTGCACAACCTTACAAAACCTACAATATATAATAATCTGCAGTAGCTTTTTTTTCTTTTACAGTGTGTATCAGCTGCTAAGCATGGCCACACATCTCTCATCATGTTACTCTTCAAGGCAGAGCTAATGTGTTTCCAGTTCAGCTAGATCTGTCTTTTACAGGAAATCTTACAGAAGCATTTAAACAATCTGTAGAATGGCTGCAAGCCCTCCAGGTAAACAATATTCCAGTTCTACTACTGTAGCTGTCCATGGTGCTGAAGAGTCTGCTGCACCCCTCACCTCCATCTCTGGTGTAGCCAATCAAATTACATTCAACAGTTGATACGCTGGCATTGTTGTTGCTATGTCAACTGCATTGTTGTTGCTATGTCAACTGCATTGTTGTTGCTATGTCAAGTTCAACTGAACTCCGCTGCTTCCACATTGTCACAACAAACTCCCAGCATTCTAAAGTTGCAGAAAAAAGAGTTACAGTTACAGTTAATTGAGACTGACTTTAGAACAGTTAGACTCCAGGCAAAACACTCACAGACTGCCAGTCTGCATTGACCTAACATTAGGTGTTTTGTGGAGATGGAGCTGATTCTTTGTTGGAGCTGCTTTGGTGTGTGGCCCCTCTACCACATCATCTGTGTGCAGTTCTGGGTCACCTTGGACCACACCAATACCAGGCAATGGTGTCAGGTGGGTCAACAGACTGCTCATTTCTCACAGCTTCAGTCTGCAGGATATAGATTGGCTACATCTATATATTGCAATAAACAGACTGATTATACCGAAGGGAAGTAGGGGTTTCATATCCACTGATTTTAACAAGCTGACCAACTTCATAATAGTTGTCATCTAGTTGTCATGTAAATGCCAAGATTACTGATAGCATTAGTTGTTAGAGTTTTATATTTAGATGACAGATGCTTACAGAACAAATGATTTCAGTAGGTGTATATATGTAGGTGTTTTAAACACTTCAGATTCAAATAAGGTTCAGTAATAGGCCTATCTGACAGGCTATGGGAGCCCAAAGTAATGCAGATGAAAGTAAACAAGACACTTCTATGATCATTTGTGTTTAAATCATTTTATTTCAGCATAACTTTGCACAGAGACATCAGAACAAATTTGATTCAAATCAACCGAGGAACAGCCCTTCCTAAAATTTATATCATTGGAGTAGAGAGCCAAAGGACAGTATAACCATAAACCCTCCATAACCAATAGAAAGCTTCACTCCATTGGCATCCTTAGACCTTGGCGCAGTAGAGGAACCGAAAACGTCGATCCCTGTGAAGAGAGAAAGAAGAATGTACGTCACACAGCCAGAGCTCTTGACTTAATAAAGTATAATTTCCCCACAAAAGGGCGCCAATGGAAGCGGCATACAAGAAAGATAATAGACTGCATTCACAATCAGCGTCTCTTTTATCAGGTGCCATTTCTCTACAAGGGGGCACAAACTGGAACAAAAAACAGTCTCCCCTCATCACTGATGTTTTCACCACTTTGGTTGGTCTTTCTAGTTTATTTTGATTGTTGTTTGTTTCTCTGCAAAAAACAATATTATATCTTTTCTGCATGTTTTTGTCACTCTGGCTGTTCTTCTGTTCATGCATTTGCGGTGATGAATGTGTTTAGAAACACAAATTCAATTCAATTTAATTCAATTCAATTTTATTTATACAGCGCCTTTTACAATAGTATTGTCTCATGGCACTTTTCAGAATTAAACTGCAAGAGAAAATAATGTTGGATTTTTTGGAACTGATTCATCCTACCGCCGTTGTTTATGGAAGTAAGGACTCTGACCAAAGATGACGTAAAAGACACCATCCTTGGTGTTGGGAACATTCAGTTTTGGGTTAATTCCACCAATGGCTACCTGAGATGACTGACTTGGTTTAGTTTTACCTGAAGTGAACCTTCTGGTTTGTGTGTGTAAGGGGACAAATATGTGGTGTTTTCGCGTGTGTGCATGTCGTGTATTTCCCCTGCATTTGTTAGGGAGACACTGTGTGATAATTGTGTGTGTATATTTATACTTATATATATGTAGATTTTCTGCTGTTTCCATATCGTTTTAAGAAATTACACCTTTTGTATCCAAAATCGGTACTATGACACATTTCACATGTAAGACAGTCTTCCCCGTCCACCATCTACACCCACATCACCATTCTTGTGTATATTTCCTTTTGTGTGTATATTTGACTTTCAGTGACACCAATGGCGTCAGTGACAGTGGCTGTCCTTGTTAAAGCTTCTCAGCTGTGTTAGTCTCTGAGTCGGACAGACGGAGGTGTCAATTGGCTCTGTTGCCGCCACCTGTAGAGGTGTGCAGATATTGGTGGAGCGACATATGCTGCTCAGATTTGAGGAGTAGATACTCATTGACAGGCCTGACAGGCCAGAAGTCCAACCGTCGGGTGTGTGCGCACTTTTAGTCTTTAACATTATGGCCATAAAATCGTGTTGTGTTGTGCAGTGATGTGCAGGTTTCTGTATTTACTAAAACCTCATCAGCAAGTTTTCCTGTCATCAACGTGATGATTGATTGCTCATTTTTGCTCAGCACCTGGCACAGATCTGTCAATCAAAATACTAGCTTTTCCACAAAGCCTGGAACCCTGAGGCAGTTATGACATTAGCTGCTACAGCAACTGGAGTTTACCGATCATCAATATTCTGCATGTGTGACTTTAAACAAAAGCTAAAAACTTTCTCTTACTGAAAATTTCAGTTTCCCATATAGAAGAATAATCCACGTAAGAAAGTCTGTAACTGCCTGTGGAGGACAAATGTTTTTGAGAAATATGCCATAACCTTAAGGTAGCGCTTGAGGTGTGACTCAAGAATGATAAAGTGTTTGGGAAAGCTTTGGGAAATCTGGCTGTGGGGGGTTATTCCACAAAACTAAGACAGGGGATTAACCAGGGATTTTGGTGCTTTGGAAGTTTGCTTTACGGACAGAAATTATCAGCTATTTGCACTTGCGGTTTACATGAATGGTCTAAACATGTACTCAGATCGTAGTGTTGGATTTTATCCATGTACCTGTGCATCTGTCTTTATAACTTGAAAGCTGAACACGGATTTCATGGCTGAGCTGCAGCAGACTCATGGTGTTACAGGCATGTAGTCTCGTGTCTTACCTGGATTCCATGCTGGATATTCCTGCATGTGAATGTCTCTGCCATTTCTAGGCGTTGACCTCTCCTGGTTACTGAGTGACTTGTACATCGGACCGCATCCATCGCCTGAGTTACAGGTAGGGAGTTTTATCTGTGCATGGATATCCATAGCAGACATATGGGCTTGGAGAAGCAACCTTACCGATTGACAATCAGTGTTGGTGTTTGTTCCCTAAAAATTCTCATCTTTTTACTTTGAATGCATATGTAGCTTTACAACTACATGTAGGAGCATTGTCATGTTCCCATTACTAAGTCGTTTCATACTGGGCTCAGCTGTAAAATATCACAACATAATGTTCTATTCGGCATTCTAACCTTTTTAAATTCTCTACTGCCCCCATATGCCCAATAATAGACCCAGGAATGTTGAGTACCCTAAACTTTTATTACTAAAATGTCATCTACTAGATCTACAATTTGCATAATTAGCATAATAAGGCAATTGTTTACTAAAAACAGAAATGGCTATGGTTTAGCTTCTAGTTAATGTAGAAAGAGTTAATGTCTAAGAGTCTAGTCCATATGTGTAATGTCCCGAAATTCATCAATGCCCATGATTCAGTCATACAACATCTAGAATAGAATAGAATAGAATAGAATAGAACGCCTTTATTGTCATTACACAGAGTGTAATGAGATTCAAAGCTGCCCCATAGAGTGCACACATAAAACATAGTGAACTTAGAAAAGTAATGTTTTGATATCCAGAAAATAATCTCTGGTCAAAATTAAATTAATATTTTCTCATTAGTATACTTGCACTAAATTAATTAGGCAAAGGTGCTGTGCGTGAAAATCCATTATTGTTTTCAAATCAGATCCTTAATCAGTAATGATAGTAGGTACATACTGTTTTAACACATAGAAAAACCAATCACAACCAAAATAAATTCCCATATGGATTGTCAGCTTAAAACTAAGCAAACCTAAGCAAGTCACTGAAGCTGATGATCGGATAAAATTTTGAGCAATGTTGTTGGGTAAACACATAACCAGTTCCCACAAATGTTTTCATGCCAACTGATGATTCAAGTTCTAATCTTCTAGAATTAATTGTTGCCCAAAAGCAATGAGAAGCAATGTGCCCAAACCAAAAGAATCAGGGACAGCATTCCCAGTGTTTTAGCTTGTTAAATACTTCCCTAGTTGTGTATTTGTTTCTGTTTCTACAGGCCATTCTCCCAGTAGTCAATGTGCTCTTTCAGAGCCTTCCTTGTACCATTAGCTCTTCATAAGCCATCATCAAAGTTGAACTGACTGTACTCAAGCATCAGTGAACAAGGAACAATACTCCATTCATCTCTTCTATGCCTCCCTCAGTGTTTGTCTTGTTTTTGTGTACAGACAAGTCCTTACAGTATTTACTTACTAATGAGACATAGGTATGTGAATTAGCTACACATGTGATGAATATGGAGCAGCAGAATCCTCAGCACCATGGACAACTACAGCAGCAGAACAGGAATATTGTTTACCTGGAGGGCTTGTTGCTATCTAAAGATTCTTCAAATGCTTCTGTAAGATTTCCTGTAACAGACAAATCCAGCTGTAGAGGAAACTCATTAGCAGAAGAGTGACATGATGAGAGATGTGTAGTCATGTTTGGTCAGTCAGTATGTTTTTAACCCTTTGAACCCAACGATTGCACCGGGCCCTGGGCAAACCAGAGGTTTACTGATTAAGTGTCTGATTAAGGTCTGATTAAATGTTTTACAGTGAGGAAAAAGATGTTTTTGTGAAGTGTATGTAGTGTTTTTTCTACACTATACATACTATAAAAATCTGGTTCCCACTGTAATTACTGTACATCATGTAGTAGGGCAATTCCATGGAAAACTGACTTTTTCTCACGTCTGTAACACCAGTGAAATGCCATGGTATTTGTATGTCAATGATAACTTGAAATGTTTTGTACATTTTCTTCATGTAAGTTCAAGAGCCAAAAATATCAAAGGCTCAAATTTAATGTAATCATTCACGTCACAGAATACCATGGCGTTTTATTTGTGTCAACGGATGTAACAGAAAAGTTCATTTTCTGCAAAATTGCCCAGCATAACATTAATTTACTCCTAGACTGTTCGATCATCTAATTAGTGTTTCTTATGTCGTCTGACTATCAGTGTCAGGAGGATTCAGTCAAGACTCCTCTTTTGTAGCACCTCTACCAGCCATGTTCCTGAATGTCAACAATTTATAATTTGTTTTCTCATTTAGTTTTTTTTTCCACTTTTGCCATACCTTGAGTCCACATAATGAGACATGAGTATAGCTGGCCCACCAAATATCAGCATATTAATATGTATCTTGTACATATTGGATTGGATTGGATACTGGATTACTATTCTATGGGAAAACTGAAACTTTCAGGAAGAGAAAGCTTTTAGCTTCTCTATGAAGTCACACATGTGGAATGCTGATGATCTTCAAACTCTAGTTGCTGTAGTAGCTAATGGCTCCAGACTTTGAGGCATAGCTGTTGTTTTGACTGACAGATCTGTGACAGGCACTGAGAAGAAATGTCACGCATCAATCATCACGTTGATTACAAAAAAAACCTGGTGATTACAATGTTTTAGAAAAAGATTTTATCTTTTTTTTTAAGAAGTATTATCTGGTATGTGGAGGGATAATCTGTAAACAATTAAAGGACTTGTAGAACAAGAAAACATGACTGCTGCTGACATGAGGAAGTGACAATGAAACCATTTACTGCAAATTCTGTTAATTTCGATCAGTACTGAGTTATATGTTGTCCAGTGTGGTGTTTTAGCTACCCTACGGAATGCAGAAGTCTGCACATCACCGCACAACACAACATGATGTCATGGCCTTAATGTTCGTAAAAGACTAAGATGAGTGCACAGCAGGCTGACGGTTGAATATCTGATAGTGATGGCCCGATGCAAAAGTTAATACTTTTAATTCATTGAAAATAACAAAAAGCAAAGTGCAGCCCAGGAAAATGCAAAGGGCAAAACATTTTCGGTCACAGTCAGTATTTACTTTTGCATCAGCTAAAGTGGTGTGTGAGTTCTCCTTTGACTGAATACTTGAATTACTTGTTGAAACCCATGCACCCGCCAGGCCTTTAGTTATCAAACGTGCAATGCCCTTTTTGAATATACACAAAATCAATAATCGAATCAATAATTCCAAAATAATTTGGAAATATCTGAAATTTTAAAAATATAAATATATATATATATATATATTTATATATTATTATATATATATATATATATATATATTTGTCACCTGGCACACAACCCAAAGCTCAATTTCATTTCAAGGTAACACATCAGTAGCCACTAGTGGAACAAAAAGGGGATACATGACATTCTAGTTCCTACAGTCACGAGAGTCACAGCACTCTAAGGTATAAATGAGCACCCCTGAGCTGATTGAGACAACAGTCACTCCGAGCTGCAACTTGGGTCACTGGAAAGCACCATCCTCTGCTAACACCTGTGTTACCTGGCAACAGCATCAGTGTGCATCACCTTATTCACCTGTGTATCCTTGAAGCAGTAGCATGACCATGAAGAAGACTCTGGTGGCAGTCTGCTCTCTTCTCCTTCTCGTCTTTTTGACAGGTAAGTCCCCACAGCAGAAACACCGACCTCCAGGCAGTTCTGCAAGGAGTCAATTACTCTACCTTGTACATATTGTAACACAATGTATGCATGTATTTTACAGTGTGTTTTGTGAGAAAAAATAGCTGCAGTTTGAATTTGTCAAATGGCTCTGCAAAACAGAATGTCTTATAAACCAACATTGGTCAGTTTTCTTACTTGCACAGTGACGGCCCCGTAGGATCGATCAACCCCAGGAAACCCAACATTACTTCATGTTGCAGTTTAATGCTGACTTTAACTTTTTGTGTTAAGAACAGTCTGTGTGTGTGTGTTTTCTTTTTTTTTCAGATGGCCCAAAAATCTACTTATGGTCAGAACATCTTTCATTAAAGGAGAAATCCAGTGTGAATTAAACCATAGCTTTGTTGTTTGAGGTCACCGAGTGCTGTCAGTAGAAAAAAGGAATGAGGAAATTTGATACAATATAAACAGAGTAGTGAACTGACTACTAACACTAACTGACTGGGGCATAGAAACTCACTTTCACTTTCCTATGCCCCATTCAGTTAAAATTAGCTGCAAGTTTGCTTTTGTGTCACATTTTCTTTTGTGTCAAATTCTCTTTTCTTTTTTTCCAACAGACATCGCTCTGTGATCTCAAACAACATAGCTATTGAATGATTGGCACTAGATTTTTCCTTTAACTTGCATCGTGTACATTACTGCCATCAATCATTTGTGCACAACATTTTAGTCCTAAGTCTCTACTATGGTGTGTGTGTGTGTGTGTGTGTGTGTGTGTTTGATAAAACAGAGGATCCATACAACTTCTCTGATGATGTACTGGATGACCTGCATGTCCCCACTCTGACCAATGACACAGGTAGGCTGACAAACCAGGTGTGAGAAAATTAGAAGACCTTACATGAGTACCTTACATGAGTATTTCAGTCTTGTGCTTTAAATCATGATGTCTATGTGATAAAGTGTATGCACTTTATATCATCTCAGATGGATCTCCAGCCAAGAGAACTAAGAGATGGTTGAATACTTTTGAGGAGGTGCTGTACTTTGTCTGCCCAAGCTACTCCACCATCTCCAGGATTTCCAGGTTAGTCTTGCTCAGATGGTCGCTTCTTAAACTCTAAGATCGTGAGGCTTACACATGTCTATATTTCTAGTTTCAAAGCTGAACTGCTCTTTGGTTTCTCTCTCTATAACTCTAGCTACCACAGTAACGCCTATCAAGACAGACACTTCAGCATCAGCTGCGGCTCCACCTTCAGCTCCAGTCCATCCTGCATCAATAGTGGTTGGGTGAACAACTTTGACCAACCACTGTACTACATCTGCCCCAGCCACTATGTCATGTCAGGCATAGTCAGTTACCACAGCAACTACTATGAGGACCACAGGTAATTCTTCACAGATTCCTTTTCCTTCTGTACTCTGAGCCAAGATTACACAGGAGATAATATTTTGCATCAAAACAGCTCCTATTTCCTGGCTCACTAGATTGTCCATCTTGTTTTAGATTCTACATTAGGTGCTGCAGAGCCTCTGGCCATTACCACATCAGCTGCAGCTGGACCCCCAATGTGAACTTCTATAATGAATACTTCAACTGGTATGTGCCCAACCACAACTACCTCGCCGGCGTCTACTCCACTCACCACAACAGCTACCAGTAAGCCTGACATCTTGACTGTGTGTGTGTGTGTGTGTGTGAAAGTGTGATTCTGAAAACACCTGAATTCTTCCTCACTTCATCCATTTCTGGTGTTTCTAAGCACATTCATCACCGTTCATTACAAGAGCAAATCCATGAACATGAGAACAGCCAGAGCGATAAAAACATGCTGAAAAGATACAAGATTGTTTTGTGCAGAGAAACAAACAATCATAATAAACTAGATAAACTAGAAAGAACAACCAAAGTGGTGAAAACATCAGTGATGAGGGGAGACTGTTTTTTGTCCTAGTTTGTGCCCCCTTGTAGAGAAATGGCACCTGATAAAGGAGAAGTTGATTGTGAATGCATTCTATTATCTTTGTATATAACTTCTATTTGTGTGGAAGAAGAATTGCGCCCTCTTGTGGGGAAATAATACTTTATTAAGTCAAGAACTCTGGGTGACGTCCCTTCACCTTTCTCCCTTCACAGGGATCGTCGTTTTCGTTCCTCTACTGCACCAAGATCTAAGGATGCCAATGGAGTGAAGCTTTCAGAGCTATGAAGTGCATTCTTATTATTATTGGTTATGGAGGGTTTATGGTTATACTGTCCTTTGGCTCTCTACTGCAATTATATACATTTTAGTAAGGGCTGTTCTTTGGTTGATTTGAATCAAACTTGTTCTGATGTCTCTGTGCAAAGTTATGCTGAAATAAAATGATTTAAACACAAATGATCATAGAATTGTCTTGTTTACTTTCATCTGCATTACTTTGGGCTCCCATAGCCTGTCAGTTAGGCCTATTACTGAACCTTATTTGAATCTGAAGTGTTTAAAATACCTACACACACACACACATCTAAAGATGAAACACTATGCCTACAGCTAAAGCTATCAGTAATCTTAGCATTTGCTTGTCAACTAGATGACAACTATTATGAAGTCAGTCAGCTTGTTAAAATCAGTGGACATGAAACCCCTACTTAGTTTTAATATAATCTGTTAATATAATAGTCTGTAGTCTCTCTTTCTGAACATTGTAGATAATAACTCCATCCAGCTTCCTGCGATTATAGGAGTTAATAACGGATGTATTATTTTTACATGGATTTCCATAGTAGACATGTGGTTGTGGAGAAGCAACATTAACATCACCGACTGGCAATCAGTCAACCAGAGCCCTATGCTGTGAGTCAATGAATACCAGTCAACTTCTTACTGCACAGAGCTTACGTCAACCCTCTAAACCTTTACCCTGAACCCTCAAACACTTGCTCCTACTTCTGCAACTACTTACAGGGTTCCCACGGGTCAGGGAATTTCTGGAAAATCATGGAATTTCAATACAGTCTGTTCCAGACATGGAAAATCAGGGAATTTGATATTTATGTGAACAAGTCAGTGGATATCAGGGAATGTTGGTAATAGCATCTAGTTGTCCTCGATATGTGATCTATTTATTTCCATGCTTTTTTCTTTCTTGGTCTTTATCGAGTATTAACTTCTCTCATGTCTTGCTTGAGATGTTGTGGTTTTCGAATCCAGGCAGTATATTGTACGACTAGATGTACCGCATAGTACATAATACGACAGCAATTAGCTTAATGTCTGCCTGTCAAGTTTAGAGGGCAATATACAAATTAATTTCTTTTTCAGTCTCTCTGTTTCTCTCTCTTTTATGTGGGTGTGTGTTTGTGCCTTTCTGCTTACTATGACTAGGCCAAAGTTTAGGCCGAGCCCAGCATGCGTCAGTCTTAAAAAAGCAAGTTCCAAAACATGCCTAAAATGCTTTACAATACTGTGCAACAAATAAAATAAAACAAAACAAAAATAGCAATTTGGTTGCAACCCTGACTGAGCAGTAGGGTATGACTGTGTGGAGGGATCATTATGCTGGATGTGTGGTGGACGCTGCTCATATTGCAATTAGTAAAACATGTTTTTCATGAAACTCAAACTCCACATTCACCTACTACAAGTCTGTGGGCAGTGCAGTATGATGTTTGCCTTGAGTGATATTAGCATTCGGGTTGTCCTCTGACTCTCTCTCTCTCTGATTGTGTTTGTTTTGGTCAGGTATCCTAAGAAAAAATTGTCTGATTTACCTCATTTTTAAAATAAGTGACAAAATCAGATTTTTTTTTTTTTTGGTAGTCAGGATTGCAAAGCACTTTGCATGTTTGGCATGTTTTGTGGTTTGCCTGGTTTAGATTAAGTTAAAGGCATACCAGGCAAGCCTGCGATTTTTCACCTCCAGAGATCCCCCTACAAGAGAATATTGCAATTATCAGGACCATGAAAGCTTGCATTGTCTTATATATTTATGTCTAGCAGATAATATATTTTGATAGATGAAGCTGCACCTACTGTCAGCATTAAAAGTGTTTGTCAAACATTCAGCATCATTTTGAAATTGAGTTTTATGGGTTTGCCAGAGCAGGGATGAGTGAATCAAACACAGTGTTCAGATCATGGCTGGTGGTTGACAGCACAGTGGTGCTGTAGTGCCATCTATTGACAGGCAAAAAACTGCAAAATTGGTCATCCTGAACCGCTGGGCCTCAGCTGATGAAATTTTGGTGGCACCCTGTCATAAAGGAGATTTAACGTGTAAACCAGTAAAACAAACAATATCAGCATACATTGCTACATTCACAGCAAATAAATTGTGAATGTAAATCAGTAAGAGAGAATAACCCTCCTGTAAATAGAGAATAGCCCTCCTGTTGTGTTCTAATTATTTTTGACCCAAATCACATTTTTTCCCTCTCAAAAAAGTACTTAATTTAATTGGATGGTCATGGGGCTCCATGGCTGTTAATACAGGCTATCTGAACACACACATTTTAATCATTTTCATAACATTGTAGGTGTTTTATTCAACTTTAAACTTTTCAACTTTATTCAACCTCTGGTGTAACAAACAAAAACACCCATTCACTCCCTATTTTTGCTTCCAGTGACAGCCTCCACCAAAAACCTTTTTCCAATAAATTCTCGCCCTCACTGAATTACTAAGCCTCCACCAAAACCTTTCCAATAAATTCTCGCCCTCACTGAATTACTAAGCCTCCACCAAAAAGCTTTTTCCAATAAAATCTCGCCCTCACTGAATTAAATAGGCTACATTCAGTAAGGCCTACAAGCCATAATTAGTACACCCGTAGACCATACACACACACACACACACCTCCCCAGCCCAGCCCGGGTTGGGGGGGGGGGGGGTGTTCCTTTGAAAAATCTAGCAAGTTGATGGAGATTGAGACTTTTCTGGCAATTGATTTTGGAGCCTCTTGTGTAATCACCATTTTGTGTATAACAAAACTGTTGTTGAACAGAGGGAGGCTGTCAGGAAGCAATCCATGGGGTTGTCATGACAACACACATTTGTAGCTCTCAGGTTCTTCTGGCATGTTCTGAAGGAAGTGCTGCCAGTCAGGAGGACTTGTGGGTAGACACGTCTGGAAATGATTCCAGAATCTAGAGTGGACACATGTATCACACCAAAAACAGAAGGGTGAACAAAATATAACCCAATTTTATAAAATTATTTATTTATATACAGTTTTAATTTAGATTTAAAAAATAATATAAATAGAATTAAAAATAATTTCAAAAATGGGTAGTTTCTGCGCATGAAGTAAAGTATTTATTTCTGAAATGTCATCTTATTTCTGAAATATCCAGTACATTAGAAACCATTATACTAAATTGTAATCTTGTGTTAATTTAAGCTTCATAACGAGTTGGGCAAACTGAAGTGCAATGGCAGCCAGAGAAGTGGAACTACAGAACTTAGGTGTGCGGTTATCAGAAAATAATGCATGTTCTAAATAGTGCTTCACAATAGGAAATTTGACCAAGCAGTGGTATAACTTATAATATTCATAATGATAATATTATACTGACATCTCTGAAGGTCAGGGTTTTTCTGTTTCTGTTCACTTAATGGTGTGTGTGTGTGTGTGTGCATGTGTGTTCACCTCACCTGTGGTGGTAAACATCAGGATCTCTGCTGAGTCTGTTCTGGAAGCCTATGTATAGATCATCCCATAGCAGACCCTTCTTCACCACATGCCTCATAACTCCCACCCTGTTCTTCATCTGCCATGTCCAACATAGTACACACACACACACACACACACACACAATACAAGGCATAGAAAAAAGGAAGTAATTGAAAGTGAAAGAATGACATTGAGGCTTGAAGTGGAATGAAGTTTGACTTTATAACTGCAAGCTGAACTTCATCACAACCCTATTTGTGGTTTCTCACAGCCCCTAAAAGAGTCAGTTAAGGTGAGTCATATTTGCATATTGCAGTAGAAAGACTGTAATGATTCGTGGATTGCGACCTAACCAGCTTTGCCGTCCTTACCTCAAGGTAAAAGTGTTCCCTGTTGGGGCGCTCAGAGGGAAAAGACAGGTCAAGGAAGTCCACCAGGTAGTCATAACCTCCAGCAAAAGGATTGAAATCGTCGTCTGTTTCAATCACCTACAATTCCAAATGCAAACAGTACACGCAGTATATGAGACATACAAGACAAGACATCCTGTGTGTCCTGGGAGCTCTGGGAGTCTCTGATGCCCGCTACTACATACAATCTCGTGCAAATCGGGCAGTCCCACAGATTTGAGTTGTGAGCGCCAGAGAGAGCAAGTGACAGATGAGGAGATGGAGAATTACAGGGAGAACATGTTAATCGTCCTATGTGGTAATTTCTCATCAGGCTATTCATCAGTCATTAACAATCATGTACAAGGTCATTAACAATAATGAAAGCTTGTAACAATCAGCCCCTTAAAACACTTCTTTACTGGGCAGTGCTACTAAGAAAAAAAAAAAAAAAAAAAAAAAAACGCACAAGGGGCTCTGCTGAATAAATGTGGGGTACACAGTAAGTGCACAAGGGCTCTGCTGAATAAATGTGGGGTACACAGTAAGTGCACAAGGGGCTCTGCTGAATAAATGTGGGGGTACACAGTAAGTGCACTAGGGGCTCTGCTGAATAAATGTGGGGGTACACAGTAAGTGCACAAGGGGTCTGCTGAATAAATGTGGGGTAACAGTAAGTGCACAGGGGCTCTGCTGAATAAATGTGGGGGTACACAGTAAGTGCACAAGGGGCTCTGCTGAATAAATGTGGGGGTACACAGTAAGTGCACAAGGGGCTCTGCTGAATAAATGTGGGGGTACACAGTAAGTGCACTAGGGCTCTGCTGAATAATGTGGGGGTACACAGTAAGTGCACAAGGGGCTCTGCTGAATAAATGTGGGGGTACACAGTAAGTGCACAAGGGGCTCTGCTGAATAAATGTGGGGGTACACAGTAAGTGCACTAGGGGCTCTGCTGAATAAATGTGGGGTACACAGCTGAATAATGTGGGGTACACAGTAAGTGCACTAGGGCTCTGCTGAATAAATGTGGGGGTACACAGTAAGTGCACTAAAGTTCATTCAAGCTGCAAGGCTAATAAATACCTTCTTACACCATTTGCCTGAATAAAGGTCCTGGCAGGCAAGGCGTTGGTTGCAGACAGCAATACAAACATCGCAAACAAACAACTAATCAGACGGCGCTGATTTTAAGCTATGAAAGACGCACCACACCAGTTTCATTTACATGATGCGCTAAGCGCTGTATATTATAAATGCTGTGGATACCCATGACAGCACCAATCCCCCCCCCCCCCCCGCATATCTCAGTCCACACAATTTAAACTAAGTATCCAAACTAAATGAAAGCGCTGATTCCAGTGAATAAACTCCCCAAAGAATCACCAGTTCATGAGTGGCGCGCTACAGTCTTTAGATTCCAGGAAGCGTGTAGGCCGCGCGAATAATCCACAGTTCGGAAACGCCACGAAAGGAAAGATCTGATCCAGCACCCAAAAAACACAAAAAAATGATCGCTTGTCTCAGTGGTATACCACGCAAAAAATACAAAAAAAGAATGGATCTCACCCATCAATTTAAAGGAGGCCTGTATCTGTAAAAATAGTGGCTGCAGCTCAGAACACTGGCGCCATGTACACGCACAGGACACCCGCACTTGCTGGAACTCTCTCCAGTCCGCCCCTTCACCTGCCGCAACCACCTACGTAAGCTTGGGTGCACGGTGAAGGACTCGCGGGCGGATGAGGCCATCATCAAACATCCCATACACATACCAGAATATACATTGAAACATACATATCATTACACAGGTAAGTACATTTGCATACTATTCATGATACATAACCATTATATGTAATGTATGTATGTGCACTAGAGTGTAACGTGTAATTAAAAAAACACTAAATTAATGTGACGGTGTCACAAGCTTCTTGCATTGCAAAGATTTTTACTTCACGTTTAATACACATGCATACTACATTTAAACTTTAAACCTATTGGTTCTGCATTCAACTTCTGCTTTGGTTGCTAGAATTTCTAGCTGTAAAATCCAAAGCCTGAAGGCTGATATGTTGGTCGAGAGACAGAAAAGAAAGAGACACTAAAACACAAGTTGTCCATCTAGGAGGCATCAAGGCTTTATGATAAAAGACCACAAGACCAAAAAGACCATATATAAAATACTGCATTTAAATTTAGGCAAGACTTTAACTAAGAACAAACTGAACAAAGAGCATTTTCTGACTTTAGAAGATTTTAGACTGTCAAGGATTTTGGGCAAGTTTAGGATTCTGTAGTCAAGTAGGCCTACAGCCCAGAAACATCTGTCTAGGTATGAACAATATACTGTAGCTCGAAAAAATTTCACAAAGGAAAGACCTGAATCTGTGAAATGTAGCTATGATGAACAAATTGTTTTTTCTGTAGAAGCTGCACAAGTGAATTAAAGGGTAGGTTCAGGTTTTTACACCTAAAGCTGTCACAGTCACACCAGGTTCTCTCCCAGCCACGCCCACTCACTCTCCTGAAGTTCCCACCTCTCAGTCACACTCCCCAATCTACTGATGGCCTGCACCTGATTCCAATCAGACTCTCTCCCTATTTAAACCCCCGCCTCTTCTCACTACCTTGTCTGGCCTCGTCTATGAAGATACATGGACGCTCTCTGTGCTCTCAGGACTTCTCTACTTGGAACTTCTGTTCCTACACTCTCCTGAACTGTTTGGGACTGTTTAGTTTACGCTTGGACTTCTTATTGTTTCGCCATAGCCTTTTGCCTCTCTGTGTTCTGGGTCCCTTGATCTTCTGTGTGTTTTGCTGTGTGCATTCTGCCCACCCAGTAATCTTTAGTCTGGCTACTGAATAAAGCTTACGTTGACTTTTTAATGTCACCTCCTGGTCCTGAGTCTGTGAGCTGTGACAAAAGGCCAGACCAGGCGATGGAGCCTATTTGGACCACTCAGCAGAATGATCAATTCCAAGCAATGGTTGAGGCATCTCGCCAGGCTGTAGCTGTTCCTGCGATGGCAAACCCTTCCACCGCAGCTCCACCCTTGGTACCCTCCACCTCTGCAGTTCTGCCGATGAGCTCAGCCAGCTTAGTGGTTAACCCTGTACCGTATTCGGGGTCTTCTGTTGCCTGTAAGGGTTTCCTCCTGCAGTGTTTTCTTGTTCTGGAGATGCACCCTCAGCGATTCCATACTGAGCGATCGAAGCCATTGCCCAATATCATCTCCCTGCTTACCAGACGTGCCCTGCAGTGGGCCGAAAGTATCTGGACACATCCAGGGCCTGTCACAGCATCTGTGGACAACTTTGTTCATTCAGCTGGGCATCCGGGTGGCACATCCACGTGAGGGTTGCTTCCAGGAGCGCCGTACCACTACCTCACTAGCCCCCGTTCCACGTACTGGCGGAGAGACTTCCGCAGCCAAGATGAACCCGTGCAGGTCGATTCAAGGAGCCTCACACCAACTGAGCAACGCAGACACCTGGCTCAGGGGCTGTGCCTGTACTGTGGTAACTCTGGCTAACTCATTGCCCAAAGCCCCAATGCGCCCACAACGACCTGTGGTGAGTACTCTTAGTAGCCTGGTGTACGCCCAAAGCCACTGCTTATGCCTGTTACTATTTCTGATTCTTGAAGTCCTCTTGCATGGTCTCTGCTCTCATTGACTCAGGCTCTGCGGGGAACTTAATCTCCAGGTCCCTCTGTCAATGTCTCCAGCTCCCGAGGGTCTGCTGTGCCACCGCCTTTGACATCCATTCCAGTGTTGGTAAGCCTTTAACCCTCAAGCAGGTTCAATACCAAACTAGAAATCTCAAGATGCAAGTAGGGTGTCTCCAAGGGAGCTGATCTGATCAGGGTTTGCAAAATTCCTTTGATTTTGTTCAGTCTGGACTAGGGTACTGCCAGCTTGGCAAACGCAAGTCTGAAGCAAAACTGGTTTGGGCTTAGTGGGGCTGGTAGCATGGGCTATTAGCTTGACAGCACTCTAGCCTGGCCTGGCCTGGCCCCATGGTATGAAGGTGGCTATTGTGCCTCATTCACCTATTCATTCTGTAATATTTTACAATTGCAGAATCTATGAAAATGCAACAACCAATGATTTTTGCACAGCTCACTGCTCAAAGGTTCAAGTGGTCTTGAGTGCGTAATTTTTGTTTTTACACATGTATATTATATATATACATGTGATATATTCCCGATAAGGAAACACGCAAAATCTTTCTGAAAACTGTGTAAACAAGGATTGGGAGAAAATTTCTTCTTAAAAATGGTCACTGAATAAGGCCCACTGTGAGTGTTGTGAAATTGCCTTACCCGAATCACAAGGTTGTAATTTTTGAAGTCTGCCCAGTCATAGTAAAATGATATCCAGCTTCGGTGCTTGAAAATGTCATCACCAATAGCAGAGTTGAGTTCTCTCACATACAAGTCAAATTCCCAGCAGTCTTTATAGACCTTTTTCCCATCTGGAGGTTCCGTTATGGCAACTCTAGATTTATAATGACATGCCATAAAGCACTTCAAAAGACATGTCACAACACTGACAAGTGTAAGGATGATTTCTACACACACACATAAACACATACACAATAAACAGTCCCTCCAGGACTCTGCAGGCCTTTTTTTGCTTTTTGTTTTTTTTGTTGTTGTTTTTTTTAAAGCAGGGAAGGGGGTGGTAGTTGCATCATCATCATCATCATCATCATTATATTGGACATGATTGATAACATTGAGAAGGCTATGGATTTAAGCATTAACAAAATCTAAGTTAAAAGTTGTTTTCATCTAATAAAGTGAACAAAAATGAGAAAGGCTATAATGTTTATCAGCAGGGCTAACTTTAGAATTCAAGTTCACATTGAAAACCAAACAAAACTGTTGAACAGAAAAAGTGTCTCTATGGAGTCTCAGGTCTCATGAAAGAAGGAATTGCTGTATGGCACTACACACAAATACACACCAGCTAGCTATAAGCACAAGTTAGTGATGGGGGAGCCCTGTAGAGAAAAATGTGAGGGAGAATATAGGCCTAAGCTTTCGTCAAACTTTTATTTGACAGGAAGAGGTCAAAAGTTTTCATAAATCATATTTTATATGACCGTTATGAGGTGAAAGGTTAATGTTTATATCAGTGGGACAGTATGAAAGGGGTGAGGTCATATTGAGGTGAGGATGTCAAAGCTTATTTGGGTTGACTGACTAAATTGTGGGGAAGTTTGGGAAAAGAAGAGTTTATGTTTTGTTTTTTTTGTTGTTTTTTTTTTTTTCCCTCATCCCCCTAGAGTGTTTTTCCTTGGGAGTAAGTTACGTCCAATTACTTAGAACTTTGGAAATAAATATGACAGACCTCAGCACGTCCCGCTCAGCCAATCTCATAGAGAGAGCACCAGAATGGAGGTAAAAACGGATCAAGATAAATTTGTCAAGTTTACCTACAGCAAGGTCATTGTAAAGTTACACTTCAAACAGGTCAACCCCTCTCTTTCTTTTCTCTGAAGCGGCTGTTGCACCACGGCGAATAAATACATGAAGTACTCCAATGAGATTTATCAAGATCCCAACCGTTATGTTCACTACAATCTCTCTCAATTTAAGTGCAGAAAAAAAACATTGATAGGATTTCACGGCAGTCCGGTGCTTTACGGACGAGGCATAGGCTCCGTCTTTTCCAAACTATTTCATCTTTTTGTGCCCCTGGCCAAAAAAGGATTTGACATTGCCAAACCCCATTTGAAAGAGGCTGAAAAAAATATTGCCTCAGAAGCGACATCTGTGGTCATCAGAAGGATTACTTCTCCTCCCCAAGAAGCAAAGAGGGGAGTGGAGCAATAGCAATTGCAAACCATTTTCAAAAAAAAAACTCCTAGACAAAAACAAAAGAGAAGAGTGAAGAGAAAGAGGGCTTCAGTTAAGAGGTTCTAGTAAGGCTTGCATCTCGGTCAAGAGAGGATAAAAAAGAAGATCTGTCCTATCGGATATTTTCTAATTTTCTGTTAGTCTAAAAGGGAAAACATTAAAAAAGCCACAAAAGATGGCTCTGTTACACCATAGATCCATAGAATGTGTCAAGTCTGAGTTAGATTTGTTTGCACCACCTTACACTCAAATGTCTGAAGAATGTCTACAGAGAAATTTTCATCCCCGGAGAAACTAATTTCTCAAAGCAGTTTATTCCAAATCAAGCTTGGAGACTCAATTCAGCGCCGGTATTTTTAGCAGACACGGTGGGGGAAATGGATGCTACCAGAGTTATTAACGGCGCAAACCAAGGTCTCAACGTCAGCGGCGCGAGTACAGAATCCAGAGAGTTTTAATTGATGGGTGCTTTGCACGCGTACTTGTTTTTCTGTGAGAAGCTGATGTTAAATGGGGTGGATGTGAAAATCAAACTCACCAAACTCACCAGAGCCAAAGATCAGTTTTGTTTGATGGCTCCCGTCAACTCTACCTACAGACTGAATCTGCTGGGAGCCTCTCTGTTTGTTAAAAAAGTCTCTGTGTCTCAGAATAGGACACTCGGCCGCCCTACAAACCAACAACGCTCTTTACCCTCTCTCCACGATCTAAAGTCATAAGGCTTTCTCCATTCCTGTCGGAAGTTGGGTTTGCACTCAGGAAAATTTGTTTTTGAGACCTCTTTCAAGCTACATAGTTCTAGGCTTGGTAGACCATCAGGCTTTTACCAGCACTTATCATCTGAACCCTTTCAATTTCCAACACGCCAACTGCAAGCACTTGACACTTTCCCAAGATGGGAGACAAATTTCCGCTAAACCCTTCTAACTGCATTTTAATCAAAACATTTGCATCAGAGAATTTTACAATTTTTATCTGGCCAGCAGGAGGCACATAAAGGCTCAAAGCCTCATCTTTACTAAAAAACGATTACGCTCAGGGTTACTGCCTCTATTTGTTCAATTTATCAAATGACTAAGAGAACTCTGGGGTTCTTAGTCCCGTCATTAATGGCTGTTTACGTCTGGAAATGAGATTCAGTGAGTCTCTCGCCTCCACTATGACTATCACCTCTTTCAATTAACTCTCGAAGACGAGTGTTGACTGATTATTACTAATTTTGTCTAAAAAAAAATATATAATTTGGAGGAGCCCATTTATTGGGGTGTGGCCTTATGATTTATTACATAGGCATCAGAGAAGTCAAACCCCCTGCGGGTACGTGGTCAACACACACCCTCACACACAAAGTGGAGAGCACTGGTTTGCTATATTTTTGGAAAATGACAAACGGCAAGTTTTTTGACAGTTTTGGATTTTCCTCTCTCCATCCTTACTACCCTCAGGACATTTGGAATTTTTTAAAAAGGAAAGGGAAAGAAATCACTTACACTGCAGTACAAGTACAAGACGTGACATCCAGTCTTTGTGGGCAACACTGCGTATGTTTCCTATGTCAACAATCCCGGGGCTTAAACATGGAAAAGGTGATGGAGCTGTATACCTCGGATCCCAAGAAAAATCATAAGGTAGACTAGTTTGTTCGAAAATATCAGAGATGTCCGAAAGCAGCTCCTTTTTTCCTTCACTCTTATCAAAATGCACGTTCCCTTCAAATGTTTAAAGAATGTCACAATTGTTAAATTGATCATTTTCAATAAACTTTATTAAAACATTTTATGACATTTTCATCTTGCATTCTGTTACAACAGCTCAAATAGATTATATTATCAAGTTATTTCAAGCAGGTTAATTTAAAAGTAAAAAAAACAAAGAAACAAAAAAAAGAATCACAAACCAAAAAAATCAGGTAACAAGCCGGGAATGTCTCTTGACCGAACGTGATGGCATTGAGAAAGAGTCGCTTAAGTCATACCCAGATGCCTTCCAAGGAGGAGGCTCTTGCCATATATCCACACTTTCTAAAGACGCTTTTTTTTCGTTTTGGAGAATGGGAGAGGCTGAAGAAGCTTCTAGCGAGAGGAGAAACCCAAAAGGCTTTTGATCAAATCTACCATATGGGAACCTCTGACCGCTACCCCCTGAGAAATAAATTGTCCGTGTTCATCGTAAAGAGGATAAGCGCGTTGGTCGCTCTCTGTCAGTTTTCTATGAATATTCTGTGCTTTTTTTAGTCTGACTTGCCGGTAAGTGATCAATGACCTCTTGGATGACGTGATCAACGACTTTGGGACTTTTTTCCCTCAGAGGCTAGTGACTCTTCTTGAGGCAGAGAAAACTTACTTTCTTGTTTGTCCTAAGAACCTTGTTTGATCATATTGAGATATCTTTGAAGCACTTGAGTGTAAACTTAGATTTTTTTCATGAGAAGTTAGATCTGTGACATTTTTAAAACCTCTCTCATTTTTTCATCCAAATCGTCTTCAGCTTTTTCTCTAATGATGAAATAATTTTTCACCTTCTTTCATCGTCTTGGAGTAAAGACATTAATTAACATAGGGATGACAACGCTCAGCAGCCTGGCGCTGGCTGACCTGCGATTATGGGATTTCTGTAATGGTCAGCGTAAAAGCTGTTCCAATCCAGAACGTTAACAAAGGGAAGAGGGTTATTCCATGGCACGGAATCTGCAGGCCAGGGTGGTGGTGTGGTCTACTCGATGGGGAGACGATGGCCGCGGAGAAAATGGAGAGTAGCTTACAGATGGAGGGTGAGAATAAATCGCTGCCGGTTTCCGAGCAAAAAAGCAAATCTAGAAAAACAAGACGTACACAAAAGTTTGTTCTAGTTTCGTAAAAACTACAATTTACCATTAAAATAATCGACCTCTTCCAACAAACCTGACTCTTCTCTCATGAGGACTTAAGGCGAAAAGCGAAAAATAAGTTAAAATACTATAAAATACACCATTTTATAAATAATATAAATATAAATATAAATAATAAATAATAAGGGAGTCCGTCACACTCATCCTCTACAGATAAGGAAAATTGAAATGGGTTTAATAGAAACAAATTGAACTATTTAAACTAATTAAATTAAGAAAATATATTTTCTAAAAGTTTATGAAAACTCTTACCCTGTTCATCAATTGTGGGGTTAGGCACTTGTCTCTCTGACTCTTGATGATTTTCATAGGATTTACAAAGGGAAAAAAATATATATATAGTTAGTTAAAATAAATGAATGTGTAAATGAATCAACTTTTGCAACAAACAAAACAAAAAGACATGTAAATGATGGTCTTCGTACCTTTGATGGTTAAACATCTTCAAAAGTTTTCTGAGCCGGTGAAGAGATGCAAGAAAGGCCAAAGCCAAGTTTGAAATGTGTGGAAAATGGGTTCCATGGCTCCGGCTTTCTTATACTTGGACCTGTTGTCTAAAACACGCTACCTTGACCGACATTTTTTTCAAATCACATTTTTCAAGAAGATGATGTATTTGATGGCCTGTATTGGAATCACATTCAGCTTTCCAGTCAGCGGGAACTTTTGTGGAAATTCTCCAAGTCTATCAGACAAATTCAGATGGGGATCAAGTATACAAGATTCCCTCTTGAAAAGAAACACACGATTACGTTTTCAAAATTTGTACTGGCTTGTCATTCTGTGAGAGAAAGTATTTATTTTCCCTTTAGCGTCTTTCCTTCCCTCATTGAAATATTGATTTCACCCGCTTTGATGATCAGTTTTCTAATTCAAATTCAATGAAAATATTTTTTTTTCTTTGTCTAAACAGTGCCGTTTCTCTTCTCCCGCGCCTTTCCCTTATCTCTTTCACTTGAAAACGATTTCTTACCCAAACACACACTACAGGACTTCTCTTAAAAGTGCAACAAGTGCAACGCCTGTGGGGGGGATGAGTGGGGGAGAAATAAACTTTCCCCAAACTTCCCCACAATTCAACCCATAAAACCATCATAAGCTTTGACATCCTCACCTCACCATGACCTCAAGATGACCTCACCCCTTTCATACTATCCTGCTGATATAAACATTAACCTTTCACCTCATAATTCAAATCAAATAAAATATGATATGATATCCTTTGACCTATAGCTGTCAAATAAAAGTTTGACGAAAGCTTAGACCTATATTCTCTTACGAGCTTAAACCTGGCACAAACCAAGAAAACAGCTTTTTAGCAGGATTTAAGGCTTGTAGAGATTTTTGCACACACACACATACATACCCGGAGGAGGGATGATTTAATGTTGTGCCCAAATCCAGCACAGCCCCAGGCATGGGTGTCCAGGTGAGGACATTGGGGTTGCTCTTCCTGATCTGAGCATTGAGATCTTCTGGACTGTTCTTGATGTTTGTGTCCTTGATGTACCTGTAGCAGAGACAGAAGATCAGGGAGAGGTCAGTCACAGTCAGAGCTAAACTGGGAGAGCAAGACAGTGTAGTGTTTCCCATACATTGATTAGAGTCAAGCGGTCCACCATAATCTAATTTTCCACACCACAAAATACAATATGACTTTTTACATTTATGTTACAATAGTGACAATACAACTTGCATACTCCATATCTGGGGTATATACATCTCTGTGCTAATTCAGGTCTGTTTTACTACAGAATTAATGGACATGAAGTTGTAATCTAACTAGAAGGAGTCTCATCATATCTTGTGGGAAACAATGTCCCACTCTCTCAGTTCAGCTCACAAACTGACCTTTTCCTATTCTCCCTGTTTTTCCCACAAGATTTGATGAGACTATGCTTGGGGTGCACCCCTGCCCCCATGCCCATCACGGTCTCATTAATTCTTGTAGGAGACACAAGATTTCATGAGACTCCCATTAGTCTGATTCCAACTTCATATCTATTGTTTCTGCAGCAAAATAGACCTGAAAATTGGCACAGGTGTGTGTGTATAAATGTGTGTAAATGTGTGTGTGGCTCTCCAACCTGTCAGAGGGGTGTGCCTCTACAAAGTAGCCTGCAAATGGGCAATAGATCTTTGGCTGAAGGGACTTCACCAGCTTGGCCTTATAGTAGAGCAGCTTCTTTCTCTCTGTCTTAATAAAGTCAGCTTTCCAGCTCTCTAGGGACACACAGCCATTGGGTGAATTAATGGACACTCAGATAGAGGGCAAGGCCAGGCAAGGCAAGCTAAGTCCACTGAACTATTGATATATTGATATAGGCTTAATTTTATAGTAGGCTATTACATGGCTCTCTCTCTCTCTCTCTCTCTCTCTCTATATATATATATATATAAAGAGCAGTATTTTTGCAGTATTTGCAAACAGATCTGAGATAGAAAAGGAAAGATGATATATACTGATGATTATTCTGTATGTCATTGCCAAGTTCAATAAATAACATTTCAATGAATGAATGACAATCAGATGATGACATTAAATGATAAGTTAATGCACTGCAGCATCTGTACTCTATTACAGGAAAAAAAAAACAATTATGTGACAGATTGCAGTTTTTTTGTTTGGTAATTACGGTAATTTGGATAGTCAGCTGCTGTTTCGCAAATTTGGCCTATGTTGCACCAAATTCTCTCATTCTTATACCTACCAAGAGCTCTCAGCAACGTCAAACAACAGGAATATTGATTGATTCCTACCGAATTTCTCTTTTAAGTAACCATAACCCTGACCAAATACAGTGTCACTACCTGTCATCATCTTTGTTTACATGGCTACTGACCCCTACTGTACTTCTGGTGTAATACCTGTTTTTGTGCCATGTGCGTTTGTTTTGTGACTTACCCCGCCCCGTGAAGCCCAACCCTGCCTGATTGTCTAATAATTGGTTGATTGTTTGCCCTCCACCTGATTTGGTTTGACCCAATTCTCTGTGCCACTTCTACTTAAGCTCAGTCTCCTGTGTGTTCATTGTCAGATTATCCTGTCCGTACCTGAACCTGTGTGCCTTGCTTAGTGAAAGTAAGTGTCGCTTCTGTCTGCCCTTTGTAGTTTGGATTCTGTCTGCCTGTCTCGCCAAGCTTGCCACTCTGCCTCTCTAGTTCTCTGTTTTATGGTTTTCCTGAAACACCTTCCGTTTTTGAACCTTTCCCGACCCTGCGGTGGTGCCTGGTGTCTTTTTGGACTGTCTTGGCGTGACTGAAGTTCTGTTGGATTTTTGACTAACTCTGTATCCTCTGAGCATTTTCTCCCTCTTGTTTGGAACCATTGTGTGCAAGATGTTTTTTGTTTCTGGACTTTTGATAAACAACCCTGTATCCTCTGAGCTTTCTCTTTTGTTGGATTGTTGCTGTGCCTGAATTAAACATTCAGAACTTTCTACAGTCTGCTCTTGGGTCCTCTGATTGAATCCCTAACATACAGTGCCTATAGTATGTTTGTTTATCTTGTAGGTCTCCGAGATAAGCTCGGAGATGAGCTCGGAGCAAAGATAAGCTTGTTCCACCAGAACGAGAATATAGTTCAATGTCACACTGGTTTAGAAAGATTAGATTTCATTTTCTGTCAGTCTTGGTACACCTTGTAACTACAGACGAGTCAAGATTTAAAAAGGAAAAATGAGATGCTTGTGGTAACCCAAGGATTTAATGATATATGCTAACCTGAAGCTAAAAACAGTACTGTCAGGCAGAGACAAAATTAAAACATAATTGTTTAACTCTTGGGAAGGTTGAAAATGAGTAAATTGGCCAATAATGCTACCTGATAATGCTACCTGAGCATCAGATGACTTTGATGAGATTTTGGAAAGATTTTTAAAGGTGCAAAGCATGAATGGGTTAGTTTCATTACAGGACTAGCAATATCTTTTCAAAGTCTTTCAAGTCTTCTAATAGCCTTTGGGACAGCACTAGGTTGCGATAGCGTAACTCATATTTCTTATTTGTACAATCAAATCACTACTTACCTAATTACTCCTGCTGCGACAGGATGGGCCAAAAGCTTAATCTACAAGCCATTCTGGCTGAAGTGACCACCAAGTGGTCCTCCGCTCCGTGCATGTAGCTAGCCAAGCAAGACTCAGTGAGTGAGTGGGCGCTATTTAAAAAAGCAAACCCTAATAGCATTTTACAATCTTTGCAGCAAAGCGCAGGATCAGCCCCCTAACAGCGGTCTCATCGTGGGCCAACAAAAAGAAGAGCTGAGACAAAAAAGATAATTACCGATGCACGACCAATTCTTTTAAGACACTCTAAACTTGTCTAAATTTCTTTGATCTACAGCCGAGACACGCTAGACACGTGTGTGCTGTTTGTTATTTGAATGCCTTCATACGCCCTCACATCATATTTCCAAATTCTCATGTAAAAAAATTTGCCCAAATACTAGGCTCGTACAGTACAGTACTTTACAATTTTTGCTCCTACTGCCTCATTATGTGGCTGTGTGCCGCTAAATTTTGTCATCATCCCTCCAGAAAATCTCACACCAATGTATTTTTAAAAAGTTGTCACCTCTGACTAAAGTAACCATAGCCCTGACCAAATACAGAGCCTATAGCACAGAGTTGTGAGGTTGTTTATCTGTTACAGGGAGGCTACACTGGATACGTTGCCGATGCATTAAGTCAAAGTCTAATCTGCGGTAACAATTAGCTTCGATTATCAATGGAACTGGCTACACTTCAAAGTGTAAACTTGACGTGGCAGCACAGTGAATGATCCAAAGAAACAGACTAGTCTTCTAAATGTATATTGACACTGCTTGACTTAACAGTTCCATAACACATTCAGTGTAGCCGTAGGGTTAGCCCTCACCAGTGTACTTCCCCCCATAGAAGGTCATAGGAAACCCAGAGGCTCCCCCTGCAAAGTCACTCATCATCAAGTCCACGCCGTGCGGCAGTCGACCTCCATTGGGCCGTGTGCAGTCCACCGTGTTCAAGATCATGTGACCTGTAGGTGCAGAATCACACAACTTTAAAGTCGTATGACCCTTCAGGGTGGAGCAACAGAGGTGAAGGTCATGTCACCTTTGTAGGGCACAGAGGTCAGTCAAGTTCAATGGGCTGAAGTGAACCTAATACACATTCATTCAATGTTTACAGGGTTTATTGAGTGAACAAATGCAGAGAATAAGTCACTTGTTGAGCAGTAATAACACAGTTATTATTCCTTTCACACATTAATTCTATTTCTGCACCACATAAAAATATAAGGTCACACTTTACATAAGGGGGCAAGAGTGGCATGAGCCTGTCATAAACATGACATAACATGTATCAAGAAGATTAATGACGCTTCAATGTTCATGACGATGTTCATTGCCAAAAGTCATAAATATTACTGACGTGTCATTAATGTTCATGATATGTCATGTCATGTCATGTTATGTCAGGCTCGTGTCACTCTTATGTCGACATCCTCATGGAAAGTGTTACCAACATATACCTCTTTATATGATTACAAAGTTAAAGGAGAATTCCGATGTGAATCAGTCACTGTAGGAAAAAGAACCAGAATTTGATGCGGACCGATTAACGTACCGATAACTAATGTTAACTGAATGGGGCATAGACAAATGAAACTGAAAGTAAATTGCTGTGCCCCACTCACTTAGTGTTAGTTGCCGGTTCACTATTCTGTCTGTTATACCAAATTTTCCCATTCTTTTTCTTACTGACAAGCACACGGTGACCTTTGCATGCCTTTTATGATATACCATCATTAAAATACCTTCATATTCACATATTAGTACCTTTATATTCAACTATTATACAAGTATCCATTTCAGGATGCACGCCATCCATTAGAATCATGAATCTGAGATGTTTATCTACCTAAGAAAAAAATAAACACAAAAGAAAAACATTGATCTAGTGTTTCAAAATTTTAAAAGCGTGTAATAAGCACGCTCATTTACACAGAGAATTACCCTTAAAGCAACACCATGTAGTTCATTTACCTTAAAATAATGATTTCAAATTTATTTTGATGACACTTAGACATTTTTATTATTTATTAACTGGGTTCACTTATGGCCAATTCTGACCGAAAATTCCCAACAAGACAAGGCTGTTTTGGACATTAGTTGCGGTGGAGTGAATCAAACATTTCATGCCACTGAAAGCGGTTTCAAGCCGTTGTTAAAGATGCAACATGTCAAACGTTTCAAGGTTTTTATGTTTTACCTCACATCTTTTATGACGTAATGTCACTCAATCATTCAATCACAACAGAGATGTCAAGGCAGTGTTTTGGTTAATGGAGATGGAGAGAAATGCTCATTAGCTCCTTTCAACGAAACAGCAGTGTCTGCTCAATCTTAGTCATAACGGATATTCTCGGAAGTCACAAAACGGAGGTCACAAAATTAACGTAATTTTTTGGACAGTTTACCATTTTCCTAAACGGGTAACTTTATTTGCTAACTAGCCAGCTTGCTTTATCTGGTTGTTATAGAAACCCTAGTCCCGTTGTGTTGTAGCATTAGTGCGAAAGCCAGTTTTTAGAAAGAACATTTCAGCAAGTTGCTGGTTTTTAGAATTTTGCGGTTCGTCTTGTTGTGAATCTTGAATCTGAACTGGCCTTTACATTAATTTGCTTAAAGGAAAAAAAAATTATTAAAATAAATTTAAAGAGAGTAAATTCCCGATTTTGTCAACACTCAACATAAAGGTTCCTGCACTGTAAACCCCAACTGCTCAGTGAACTCAAAATATTTGTGGAAACTGATTACCACAAACATTACCACAAACATTTTATATATTTTTATGTATATACATCTGTATATAACTATCTCTATAGCACATCTGTATATTGCCCTTACATTGAATCTCTATAGCACATCTGTATATTACCCTACTATCTCTTCACCTAACATGTATATTGCTCTTCTGACTATTTATTATTACTACTCTTATCTGTATATAATCTGCTCTTTACTGCTGTACATACTGCATACTGTATATACTGCACTTGCTGCTCTTTGCACTTCTGATTAGATGCCAAACTGCATTTCGTTACCTGTATTTATACATGTGTAATGACAATAAAGTTGAATCTAATCTAATCTAATCTAATTTAATTTTTTCCAAAGTTTTAAACTTTTTAAATATTTCAAGTTTTTTTCAAAACTTGAAGTACTTCATTCTCAAAAAAATCTGAGCTAATCATTGTTATGTTTAAGTGTTGGTCAGTAAAGAGAGTAACAGTCAGTTACTATACTGGTAACAACCCAGTATTAGGTACAGTCAGATCTGACACAATGTTTCCCAAGATAACTCTTTGAAAAAATAAAAATGTTAGTAGTAATCAGGTTCCAGACATATTTTGAGCTCACTGAGCAGTTGGGATTCATAGTGATTCATTTCATAGGAAAATGCCCATTTTTAATGTGCTTCCTGTTATGACCATATAGGCCATGGGCGAGAGTGCACCCTCCCACCCTCTGAAGGAGAGCTTTCCATAAAAAGTTTCATTTAAAGGTTTGTATGTGCGTGCACTGTACCATCAATCAATATTTTACACACACACACACACACACACACACACACACACATACATCACAGTATGTGCACAGTCTCAGATAACACACACACACACACACACACACACACACACATATATATATGGACCACTTTAACATACCATCAATAAACATTTTACACACACACACACAAATATTCACTCAATACTTGCATTTTGCCAGACACCAAAAGCTACCACATTAACGTTGGTAAGGTTCACGCCACTGTTTTTCAGATACCTGCAACAGCACAGTGGTTACACTCCTGTCAGTGTGTCATTATATTGATTTTAAATGCATGATCAGGGTCATTGTGTAGCTGTAACAGGAAATGTTTCATTACAGTTAATGTTTTACCCATTACAGTTTGTTTCATTATTCCGTTTGATGGTCATTGTGGGTTATACCCTATCAAGACCACAATTCACAGATAAACCTGCAGTATATCATTCTTTCAGTAGACTAATATGACTTGTTTACATTATTTTTCTTTCTTTTAAAAGTTATTAATTAAAGTTTATTAAAACCTTTATTATTTTATTAATTATTTTATTTTATTAATTAATTATTTTTAACAATGTACTGTCTATAATTCTCATCTGTACATCACACTGGACAAAAAAACATCAGACAAATATCACAGAACATTGTCCTTATAGTTGAATGTAATATTTTTTTATATATTTTAATATGTGAGCATGTAGTTGAGGTGTCCCTTACCAGAACACAGGTCGGGAGGTATCCCCCACATAAATGGGCAGGTCAGGCCTCTTCTCACATATGGCCTTTAGTGTTGGATAGCTTACAAATGAAACAATAAGAGTGTTAGTCATATCTCTTCAAAGTGTGTGAATGGATGGATGTGTGTGTGTATATGCATGCATGCATGTGGTGGTAGCGGAGGGTTCCGTACATCTATGGTCAAAAGGGCATTTCAAAAGCAACTTCTTAGTAGTTTCCTATTCAGAACTGTTTTTGATTAACTAAGGCCATCATAGTGTGGAACAGAGGCAGTCAGAGAGATAACGCTCTAACCATGAGAATGAGATCATGTTTCCGCCCTGGAGCCAAAGGCTGAGGTCCTGGGCTAACACAACCTACTGCTTCCTACTTCCCACTCGTCATACAGATGTCACTCATGATTGACCCATCAATTGCCAGATAACCGCCTGGCCCCAGCCAGCCCAGCTCTTTCTGACACTGCCTTCTGGTTTATGTTTGATAGAAGATGACAAAGCGCTATTGTGCTGCTTTGGAGGATGCAAAATAGGCGTTAGGCAAAGTCAAGATCACACAGCCCTGTGCAGTGCACTGACCTCTAAAGAATACGCTTCAGCATTATGACACAGACGCTCTATCCGGGTGTTCTAGAGATCAGTGCCCCTGCGCGGTGTGTACTGGGCTGGGCCCAGTCGAGCTTACCTGAAGCAGTGCATACTGGGCCGGACCCAGTCGAGGTGCGTAACAAGCCAAGCTGGGTCCAGTCGAGTCCAGTGCATACCAGGCCGGGCCCTGTTTGAGACAGCGTGTACTTACCTGAGGTGGTCTGAGTGCATGTGGCTGATGTACACGAGGTCAGCATTGCAGAGCCTGTCCAGGGAGTCGGACGGAGGCTCATGCAGAAGCCACCAGCCACGGGCGAAAGCCGGGCCTGTCAGCCAGGGATCAAACATCATCTTCCGTTCCCCCAGTTTTAGCTCCATACACGCATGAGTCAGATATGTCAGCTAAAGAGAGAGAGAGAGAGAGAGAGAGAGAGAGAGAGATTAAGAGATAGAGAGAAGAGAGAAAAAGAAAGAGGGAGAGAGATAAAGGGAAAAAGGGAAGGGAAAGATTAGACTACATTAGGATGTAGATGTGGATGTGGATATATTTGTTTAAGTGTAGGGGAAACAGATTGTTGATTATAATTTCCTCAACAGGATATCTGCAAAGCAAACATTTTGCTAATTTAATGTTATAACACTACACTGAAGTAGATCAGCATAAGGATGTGCCTAGTACTTGAGTTAGTGACCTCCTTTTCTAATAAGGTAGAAAATAGACAGCAAACACTCATTTAATTGCTAAATTCTGTCATGCGGTGTTAAATAAAACTTGTGTTCAATAAAGATATGAAATGTAGTGTTTGTCTACACTAATGACTTAAATGAAGATCTGAAAATATGACCAATTAATGTAGACAACCATGTAATCCCAAAGGGTTTATTTACATATATTTGAAGACAATTTTCATGCTGGACATAAGTCTGTTTCATTCTATTCTATTTAAGCAGTACTGTCTTTTATAACTTTTTAAGACTAGTACATGTGTTTTATGCCTTAACGACAGATTGAAGATATGAGGACCTCAGTGTGTAAGGACACTGAGTTTGTGTGTGGTCCAAACTTGGCAACTCGGTGGATCACGATGCCTGAGACAAGTTGCCCACACAAAACCTACACAAGATGTGTCGAGTAACTAGCCCATCTTCTTGGAGACTAGGATTCCCTCTTATACCCCCCAGAATACACATCATGTGTTGTAAAACAGACTGCAGACCCCCATGCCCTTCCTTTGACTTCTTGTCCTTCTGTTGTTTTTGCTTATTTAGGTGTCATTCACATTTTCTAAATTCCTGGTGGAGCCAAATCATCACCTTCTAGTTTTCACCAGCACTTTAAGTTACCCATTAACCACATTTTGCTTGGTTGGTTGTCTTGTCTCTCTGGTTTGAATTTTACACATGGCATACACTCTGTATCACATTACTATTCTCTTTTGCGGACATTCATTTCTAGGAAATTAAAATTTTTCCTACAGTGCACATGTGTGCGTCTCAACCAAAGGATGAGTACAGTATATTAGGACCGCAGCAGCGTGTCATTGAACGCGTGTGTGTGTGTGTGTGTGTGTGTGTGTGTGTGTGCACAGGTGTGTTTGTCCCAAAGGATTAGTTTATGAGCACTACAGCATGTCAGATCCGAAAGACAAAACCATAAAAAGCTATAAGATAAGCTCTTATCATGTTCCTGGAATATATTTCTGAAGTCTGCTGTAAAATCATATTTAGGTCCTGTACATTTACACATTACACATTCATGCATTTAGCAGATGCTTTTATCCAAAGCCAGAGAGGATAATGTAGCACTTACTACACGTAAGATGTTTATAGGAAAAGTATAGGTTCGGAGTAGCAGCAGTTAGACTTGTTCATCAAAAGAACAGAAATAGTTAGGAGTATTGGTAATTATTACTTGGTACCAAACAGACATGTACAGAGACATAACATAAAATACACACAATTCTTTGCATAAAAAGGCAATAAATGAGTTAACCTCAATGCTTTTTCTACTAAGAAAAGAAAGAAATATAAAATTCTTTATCATTCAATTGACTTGAACCTGTTTGGTTCCAATATCTAATCTGAGCTCAGTTTCAATCTTATTTTTAATCTTTAACCATCATAGGTCATTAAGCAGTTCCTACTTTTAGATATTTAAGCAGTAAATTATTGTATTTTGACTATTTATTCAGTTCAACTCAATCATCAGCCTATTTTAGAATCAGAATCTTGAAATCGAGCATTACTTTCCTAATAGTTGGCTATTTCAATCTATACCATTGAGCTGCAGTTGGAGAATAAGACTAAATACCATAAATTAATGCAGTGAATGAATGTGCAATTATCAACATGAATAAAGTCTTAATCAGTCCTTTTACAATGAGTGCAAAGTAGCCTCTGCTAGTGAGAACACTTCTACCGCAATGTGTAACTTCACTTACACCAAAAATAACAAAGGCTGTAATCAGTCGGCTGGTCAGTTGGCTTTGTTGTAAAGTCCACGTTGTCCAAAAGCAGGAAGTATCCAAATGCCACACATCCAACCTCTTAAAGTGGTTTGCCCACCATCAAAATCCACATCCACGCTCCAGACGCATGGCCTTCAGCAGGTCAGATTTCTCCTCAAGCAAACTTCATGTATGTATGCAAACTTGTATGTTATCAAAACATACAATGGCTGTTTTGAGCTTGTCAGCTTCCTCAACTTCCATCTTATAAGAACTGGACTTGAGGACCAGAACAGAGAGACATTTTGAGTCTGTAAGTGCAGAACAGGCTTCCTCCAAGTTAGGTAGCGCATAAGCACCCTTACTACCTCTCTTAGTTCTTGAAAGTGTCCCCACACCACATCAAGATCTTGTGGACGTATCAGTCAAGATCAGTGCTTGAAGGGGGTCTCATCGCTCAGTTTGATCTGATGCTTGACTTTATCTGATGCCTGACTTTATCTTTCCGACCAAAGTCTGAATCACGTAGAGCGAACACCTGGGGCATAGCATGTAACTTCTTCTCTATTCTCTCTCTCTCCATTCAGCTGAAAGTGGAGAGGCATCAAGTTGAAGTTTAGCTTTACATTATCAGATGAATTTGGCTCAGCGGAGCTTTGTTTACATGAAACTACTTCCTGCAGAGTATAAATTTCAACTATGACGGTCTTTGCTGGAATAATAATATCATGCTGATTCCCACTACGCAGCACAACTGGCAGTTTCCTTAGAGGATCACCAGGAAGAGTCAGTAAACAGCTTGTGGCTAGCATGCCTCCATCATTGGGTCCCACCATTTGGTTCTGTATTCGGTATCAGAGATGGGACTGTCGTCACTGCCTTCAGCTCTCATTTTTCCCACAGTGAGGTCTGAATTCAGTTTAAACGCTGGCTCAATCATTCTAACTATCCCAGAGAGACTTTCTCTTTCAGCTGTGTCTTCTTTGCAGCTACCAATGGTGGGTTTGGCTCGTTAGGACCAACTGCCACACTGAAAACAGTACCATGGTCGTGGTCTGTTACAAAGCCTTTGGTCTGCAGCTGAGGGACTGTCAGGCTTTTTGTTCTTCGGTTGACGCTTTGCACCAGGCTTTGATGCATTGGTCTTTATCTTTGGTGGTACCTTTCTGAGCTGGATCTGAAGCTTAGCAACTTGTTTCTTTTATTCGGTGACAACAGTGTCAGGGGAAGCTTCACTTGACTCAGCTTTCTGTGTCTTTAGTCGAGCAAGCTGACTCTGCAGCTCAGTGACTAGCTTTCTCATTTCAGTGATGTCATTCCCTACTGATGGGTCACTTTCAAACGAGCTTGCAGCTAACAGATGTGCACTGGCTTTCTGCTTTGCTGGACCAAGATGTTTCTTCTTGCGAGATTCTTTTGCACTCCACTTATCTTCTTCTACACAAAGGTGCAACAATAACTCAAAAAATGGAGGAGGGTTGTCTCTCTTACACTCAAGCTGGAGATCAGCTATCAGAACATTATTCCAGCACCCATGACAGAACTGACGCAGCAGATGCTGATCGACTTCAGTATATACTCAACGGCCCATACTCACAGTCTCTTCCACAGACTTGACGGCCCATACTCACAGTCACTTCCATAGACTCGATGGCCCATACTCACAGTGACTTCACCAGCTTGTAGCTCCTGGGTCTCCATGGGGTCTGCAAGCCAGGGGTCTGAAGGACTCAGCTCAACAAGATCCAGGCCACCATCAACTGTTTGCATGACCTCTGTGCGTGACACATACACATACACACACACACACACACAGGGTGAGTACTTCATCTTCAGGAAAAATAAACATTTCTTTACTGTCAGTTGATGGCTATGTGTGTGTATGAGTTTATGTTTCCCCACAGTGTGTGGAGCAGTGCAGAACTGGATATTAGCCATTAGCTATTATCCAGTTTGAGACCCAATCCAGATTATCACAGACAAAACTAGAAGCAGAGGAGATTCAGATCAAACTAGCCAGTTTGAGACCTGATCCAGATTATCCACAGGCTAGACTAGAAGCAGAAGAGATATAGAATACATTTGAACAGGTGGCAAACCTGAGGTGCTTTACAAGTTGTACACATACTGCAGCTGAATGTCAGCAAACATTTGCAAACATTTTTTTTTTTTTGGCTTGCCCTGAATTTTCTGCAAACACTCGCAAACATTTTGAGGAAGTAGTTCTCCATGTGCGTGCACACCCACACTGGAACCCATAGTTTACCCAGTTCATCCTGAAAGAAGCTGTCTGGGGGGTTGACATACTGCATGGTCCCCACATTAAGTCTCCAGTTGTGCTTCGTGCAACGGACGGTCCTGTTTCAGGAGAGGCAGAAGTAAGGGTGGAGTCTCATGTTTGCCTTTGAAATTCATGGTAAATAAAAAATAGATAAAAATAAAAATTTTAAAAATAGGACAATGTGACCAGACAGGGAGAGGAAAATCAGGGATAATTCCTATTTCTACAGTCAATGCTGTAAAATTAAAATAACTAATGTTTTAGCCTCAAAAATTGGGGACAAAGTGGGCGTTCTTGTAAACTACTGGGGACAGACCACCAATATCGGGGACTGTCCCTGGAAACTGGGGTCGTCTGGTCACCTTAATCTAGGACCACCATGACCTGGATGGATGAGAACCTACACAGACACATAATGCCATGGTTCCCATCCCCACATCTAATTTGCAGGTCACAATGGTTGTCTTCATGGCTGAGCAAGGCAAAGATAAGAAAAGCAAATTCACAAGGTCAGACATAGCACTCAGGAGGCCTCATGGTCCCACATTACCAATTTCCACACACCTGATCACATAATGTCTACATAAAGGAGGATTTTCCTCCCCCCCTTGCAAAAATAGAACACGGAACTTAACGAACGTTTGTGCCTCTTATTCCGTCAGGTTCACTCTCTCAGGTTGTACACTGCCATCCTGAGCAATGAATAAATCAGCACCAAGTCCAGCGACTATGAAGTGTAAGGCGGGTGGGGGGATCTTTTACGATTGGTCAGGTTATTTTCATTATGATTTGTAATTAGAACACGCACACATACACACACTGTTGCATATCTCCTGGGAATCCAAACCCAGCCTATGAACTCCCATTAAAAAGAAAAATGTAAAAACATTTGCTGTTTCTCTTCCTGTTTACAAGTGAACAAAATCAGCATTGCATAACCTATAGCCACTGTACTAACTACATACCTGCCATCTAGGTCCTCAATGTCTTTGATGAAGACGCCTCCCTGGTGCTTGCACTGATTCCTGCATGCTTTCAGACCTTCGCTGCTCTTGTAGATAATGTAGCCCTTCCCATCTGCAGAGTTATTTTTCAAGTTGATGCCATCTTTTAGTGAGCGCACTTCCTCAGCATTGAGGTTAAACACACTCTGGGCAACCTGAGATGTCATGCCTTCGGCTGAGCCCTGTCATAAAAACAGGTGATCCATCACGTCATATAAAGTAACCATTAACACATTAACATAATGGCATACATTATTGATAATACACAGAGCTGAAAAAAATATATATTCCAATGTACAAAAAAAATGTAAATAAAAAAACAAAGTGTATATAACGCACAATCAACACACAGTATTTCTTTGAGAATAGTCCATGGATAATATTATTATAATAATTTATAATGATACGTTTATATTATGTTATTTATATTATAATTAATTATAAATTTGTATAATATTCATTAGTTGCCGAAATAGATTTTATATTAGCACACACATGCTCGCCATAAAATAGCTGCTTATCAACATGCAAACTGATAACATACAGCCATTTGTTAGTCATTACAAATTGCTTATTAATACCTTATTCAGTGTGACCTTATTCTATCAATAATAGACCATTAACTAAGAATCTCTCCAGTACAAACTCCTAATTAACTTAGTTGTTGGTGCTACGACAACAGGGGCAGTTATTCTCCTTTAGTAATACTAAGTAAAGATGGTCTATTCCAACCCCAAACCTATAACCTAACTTAACCTAACTATAACCAAACCCAAAGTGCGAATAGTGTTCAAATGAATCCTAGTTATGTATTTTTATAGCTGTTACCTTGGAATAACTGTTCCCATTGTACTGCCACCTTATAAGCCCTTTGCTGAGCAAAGCATATTGAGATCATAATTCATACACAATGACTAACGTACTGTTGGATTTTTGGTGTTTTCCAGTTTAGCTTTACACCTGAAGTTACTGTTCACCTTTAAAATTGCGTTGTGTTTTCTTCCCAGCGGAATAGAAGATTGGATGACTCGGTTATGTTGGATCAGGATCAACGATTTATTACAGGATTAATTAAATGAATTACAACTGTTGATTAGATAGAAAATAAAAAGGTTGAAGTAACAAAGCGAAGTCTAAAGACTATCTGCCTAAGTCACTCTTCTGTCTCTCCCGCGAGGTTGAGACAGGACACGAAGATGTTGTAGCGTAGCTCGTCTGGATCCTTCTCATCTGGTCTCGGGAAAATGGGTTCTACATATACTTTAATCATAAATCCATCATAAACTGTAGAAAACAACAACTGGAACAGTTTCTAATCTTGGCGACATTCCATATAAGAACATAACTCGGAGACAAACTCAAGGGTTTAGATTTGAGCAAACCTTTCGTAGCCAAAACAGGAACATACATGCACATACCAGCCGGCACCTAACAAGCATCGACACATGATCACCGGTCAAGGCGACCTCTGGGGCCCCATCAGACCACGCCAGTTGTTTACTGAACATGCTGTACAGCCTCGGCTGTATAGATAACTTGGAGCCTCACACAAAAAGGGATTATTCATTTGATAGTTAGAAACCGGAACAGGAGATCACATAAAATCATAAACAGTAATTAGGTAGCCTGACTAACCAGACTAAAACATTAAAATGTGTAGTCTGCACATGACCGATAAACCGGGCTCAATCGTAGGGGCGGAATCAGCGGTTGTCTTTCAAACTGCCCCTGCCCACAACAGGACAGGCGGATGGCTATGGCGGATCAGAGCTACATCGGCAAAACAGCAAATACGGCATTCTTTGAAATTAATAACTTGCCTCTCTCTGCTCAACTCAAGTCTAACTCTTCTTAAAAGTTGATTCCAAAGCCGATTCAAACGACCATTGTTCCTTGGCCACAGCCATCTGTTTTGCACTGTCACAGCCCTGTCTTTAGGTGTTAAGTGACCGATGTGTAAGGTTTATAATGCCAGCAAACATTAACGACTTTCTGAGACACACCTTATTTTACTGATATGTCATTAGGACCCCCAAGCTCTCAAAAGCTGTGGCAAAATATTTATAATATGTATAATATATAATAGGCCTATTTTTTCCTTAAAAAAAAAACTAAAATTCATGCTATAGAGGGTTAATTGGCACTGTATTCACTGTGGGCTGACCAGTCTTTACAGACTTGGACATTCTGGGGAGAAAAGCTCATCTCCAACTCTGTCATTAGTGGCTCTGAAGTCAGTTAGACCGAGGGTAGTAGGCCCTGTCATTAGCTGAAATATAAAACAAAATACTTCATTTCATATTAGCCAGCTGTTCCGTTTGGGATGTGCCCTGTTTATGTTAATATTTTATAAATGCACGTTGAGTATTAGTCATACAATTGTCTTAAATTATCTTCAAGTACCCTAGTGGTGAAATCACTTTTGATTTAAACATAGGCAGGGAAAGGTAGGGTAAATAATAGGCTATAAAAGAGAATTAAACTATTTAAGGAAAAATAAACACGAGGATGAGCTGTTTAGGCTATAATTCAAACAGCAAATGGCCCATATTGTCTTTTTTCGGGAAGACGATATTTACATACTATGAAATTTAAATTTCACAAAGACAACTTACCTACACAAATTGATCACCTGCTGGACGTTAATTCTGATATAATAATAGGCTCAAATGGGCTGAAATCAATTTATAGTCAACAGACCCTCCTAGTCCATGTATTGAGTTTCGATACAAAGACTTAATTAAATCGAACTCCCGTTCTCCTGATGCGCAGGTTCCGTATACAAGATACAAATTGAACGACAGCTCAGACTAGATTGAGCTCAGTCTCAATGCATGGGAGGGGCGACCCAGCCCCAACACCTACAGATTACATAACCATGCAAAGGTAATTCTTATGAAAAAAGTTGTATTCATCATGTGCAAATTGTACAAACTGAATTTAGGCCTAAATATAGGCTATATTAGATTTTAGAACTCGGATATAGGAATAACGTTTTAAACGGCAGTTTTAAAAAGGGGGTCAGTATTTCTCCCCGTGACATGGGAAACGAATGTAAAAAGGACTGTATTCTCTGACAGCTCTGCAGCGCCATTATGCTACCCAGGGGCACCTGCAGAAGCTTCTGGTACGCACGTCGGCTCCGCCCTTTCAACTGATGTTTTAGTGAAACATAAATTTGGTTTTTATTTAACTGGGCTATTAAATTATACAATATACAAAATAATCACGTCTTGTTGTGTCAAGCAATTAGCTTATGCACACTCTTGCGAACAGATACTTTTTAAGAAATGTAGACTCCCGCACACTGTTCTTTTCTTCTCGGAATTACTCGCTGAATTAGCTGATCAAAGTCCTTTGACCGAAACGTTTTGTAATGAATAATTTTTTGTGTTTATTGCTCAAATTTTACAAGCCACAAGGTGTTCTCTGGGACGTTAAGCTAATGCCAAATTTCCAACTCCACAAAGCAATCAGCTTCGCATGTGGCAGACTGTCTGAGGATCATTGATGTGAAATCCCAAAGCAGGTAAAGGAAATATGAAAACCTTGAGGATATACTGTAGGCCTTCTCTGTTTTTAGAACAAAAGTATTACGGTACTTGACCTTTTGCAGATGTATGTTGTATGAAAGCTACTGTGTAGGCTACATCATATTTTGATGTCGCCAGTATACTTTGGCTTTTAGGTTTTACATTTGATGACAAATGATGGCAAGTTTCGGGGAACTGGAATGTGGATGTCATGTAAATTGTTTATGTATGGTTATTCTATGTTTATTGTCAAATACCTAGCAATTGCATCCTATTAGTCAGCCTCTCCTGTGCATAGTGTGTCTGCATGTGGGTATCTTGTGTGTGTGTGTGTATGAGTGTGTGTTCAGGGGTGGAGACGTGCAATGTCAATATAGTGTGTGTATAGACTTTGGATGGCTTGAGTACAGAAACCCGTTCTGAGTCTTTTTTTTGTTCTTTTGTGTTTCCTCCTGCATACATCGCCCTTCAAACATTTCCTTTAAATATCAGTCACCTCTGATGATGACTAAGAGTTCGGTGACAGAAGTAGTGTAAGCTTTGTATAATGCCATCAGACATAATTGACTTTGTGAGACACACCTGCGTTTCCTTCCTTTGTTCTCCATTCTTCTTCCTGAATAATCTCATTGACTGTTTCTTCCCTGTAATAATATGCAGACCTAGAGCAGGTGTAACTGTCAGTGACTGTCAGGTTGCAATACATCTCAAATTACTCTCCCTCTCTCTCTCTTCAGATTTCTGAGTGCAAAATTGATGTTTTGGAGGAAAACCTAGTAGTAGCCTATTTTGGAGATTAATATGGCTTCGCCTACAACAATGCACATTTTATTGTTGTGCACTTTGCAGAAATGCAGGGACTTTGACATTTAGCAGTCTAATTTAACCATGCCATTCTCAGTCTGGGGATGAGATGGTCTAACAATCTCACAATTAGCTGTTTTTGGGCCAGTTCATACCTTATTACAGTCTTCTGTCCTGATGATTGTTTGTTTAAAGACCTGTGGAAAAGTAAACATGCGCACACACACACACACACGCACACACACGCACACACACACACAGTGCACGTACACATAGACATACAAAGTGAAATGGATGTGAATCCACTTGCATAAAATGAAATGTCCACAGCATTTCAACCTATAGCCCTATTCTTTCCCTGTAAATGTTTGCTACTGGTTTGCTATTCAGTTTAATATCTATGCTGTATGAATATCTATGCTGTATGAAACTGGATTGTTCTTGAGGAGTCTGAATCTATGAATAAAGAGGCTATGAATATTGTTCGAATGCTAAGTATTTTTGGGCTGTCTGAACATTGATTATTAATTGAATATTAAAATGTTCTCTGCGGCCCCCTGTCAGTGCTAGGCCCTTAGAATCATCCTAACTCCCCCACCGGCCCCCCCACTCCTGGCGGCGCCCCTCTTTATAGCATTAGACTAGCGTATTTCCATGCATAGCCCTGATTTCCGAGGCCACTGATTGCTGTCGTTGGGAAAAGGTCAAGAGGATTTGGTACAGCATACACCGAATAGTGAAACAAACTAGCTTTCAATTTCATTTTCCTTGGCCCTATTAGGTTAGTGTTAGTTGCGGGTTCAGTTGCTATTCGGTCTATATCGTGGAAAATGTTTACTGACTGCACTTGGTGACTTTGATAAACAGGGCTATGGTTTGAAGTACTCTGGGCTGTTGCTTTAAAAATGCATGTTGGTATACTTTTCTATACTGTACAAAAAAGTTGGACAATTTAGTCTCGAGAACTATTAAAATAAGACTTTACTACTACTTAGAAAATACTATAATCCTAAATCATTAATATAAGTACACATCTTAAATAAAGTAATCCAAACTTTGGAATACAACATACTGTTTACTTGATAGATAGATTTACTTGATAAAATCACCATGAAGTATATGAAGAAGGGCCAGAACATAGACAGCAGGCTAGTTAACTGTTCAAAAATGAGTCTCTAAAAACTGAACACGAGCATGCATAATTACCCTGTAAACACCCTATAAAACTATTATGTATGTAATCACATCCAAACATACTCTCACTGTAATTGAAATATAAAGTTTACAGTTGATTCTAGAAATTATAAATAGTTTCTGTCAAATGCCACATGAGATATTTCAGCGGTTTTGAATATTCAAAAGTGGCAGGCCATTGAGTTGACTGTGTAGGCCATTCAACCTTCTTTGAAACAACACGGTCTGTTTCAAATGGTTGAAAAAGCATATATTATTAAGCCGATGATAGTTTGAGTGTTTTCCAAAAAAGTTAAAATATAAATGTAAAATGCAAATAAAACACAAATGCTAAAATTCCCTTCCTAGACGCCCATGCCAGGACCGATTCCCCTTTCCTGAGGCGTTGTGACTCACAATGGCACTGTCAAATGGACCCTTACTGTTACCCCCATGACCCATCTCACTCCTTGAGTTTAACACTAGATATGGCCACTGCTACACTGTCCAGCCAAAATTCCTGATAACCACCTGTGGACTGACTACCATCTAATGTAAAGTGGGATAATACTCTGGAACTATTATGAACCTTAGCTAAAACCATAGACAACTTATAGTCTATCATGGTTACATCTGATTGAAATTTTCCTGCATGAACCCTGGTAGTTGGGTTAACCCCTTGAGTCATGGATCTGTCCAAGGTTTCTTCCTAGACTAACTAAACAGAAGGGAGTTTTTCCTTGCCCCTGTTGCTCTTTGGTGCTCCCTTTGTAAAGCGCCATGAGACAATACTATTGTAAAAGGCGCTGAGGAATAGTTCTCACCCACTCCGTAGGGTAGTGTCTCGCGAAAGACAGCGGCAAACTTATTGGAGCGTCCTCTTGTTGGAGTCGCGGGCACCGTGAACAGGACCAGTGCAGCTTATTTTCCAGGCAGCAATAAGTTTTAACTCCCCGATTAATGTAAACTCCTATCACCACCTTTAGTGGAAAAAAACATCCATTTAAAGGAGGCCTGTATCTGTAATTATAGTGGCTGCAGCTCAGGACACTGGCGCCACGTACACACACAGCACATCCGCATTTGCTGGAACTCTGTCCGTTCTGCAACTTCACTTTTCGCAACCATCAAGTAAACTTGGGTGTGAGGTGAAGGACTCGCGGGCGGACGAGGCCATGATGAAACTTCCCATACACATACCAAAATATACAGTGGAGCATACATATCATTACACAGGTAAGTACATTTGCATATTATTCATGATACATAACCATTATATGTAATGCATGTATGTGCACTAGAGTGTAACGTGTAATTAAAAAAAAAAAAACACTAAATTAATGTGACGGTGTCACACACTCATTTGCATATGTTTCAAAACAAAAAAAAATATTTTTTTCATTTTGTTAACATAGTAAATTAAAAAAGATTTACAGAAGGGATTATGGATACCTCATTTTGCTATCCAGTAAATCAGAAAATACTACCATTAGTCTTAAAAATGGATTTTCACCCTATTTTTAGGAATAAAATGTCATATAATCCAGGTTTAGAATGATATGTTTGCAGACAGTGGTGTCGCAGGTGATAGAGGTGCTGTTCGGCAACCAGAGGGTTGTTGGTTCAAGTCCTCACTCTGCCTGACCCTGCAATCAGTGTCCTTGAGCAAGACACTGAACCCCAAATTGCTCCCGGTGTCAGATTGGCACCTTGCATGATCTTTTTTAGATCTTTTTGCATTGGCGGACAGGACAATATTAGCTTTTGAGATCCTGAGCATATCATCAGTCCTCACTGTATTGAAAATCACAAGTGTGCTGTGAAGCCACAATTTCTGAATAACTGCCAGCATGGCAGAGATATCCTCCGTAAAAGTAGACAGAGCTAGAGTGGAGCTGCTGCTTCAACCCTGCTTTCCCTACAAATACTATTTTTGGACACCGGGCTCATAACAGAGTTGAGCCATTCATTTGCATTCTGAGTACCTCCATGCTGCGTGCATTGGAGCAGGCTGTCACTACACACGCAGAGATATTACAGGGCTAAACTTTTGACCCAACTCCTGTGACAAAACTTTCTCTGCGTGAAAGTTATGACTCTCTGGCCTTTCACCATTCTCCTGTGTTCTCCTGTACAAACACTGAATCGAATCTCACTACTGAATGTTCAGACCCTCTGGACAGTGTAGAACGAGGGTTGGTTTTATCACCAGGTTAGTAGTGTACACATTATGATTGCTAAAATTGACTAATTTATAGCATATCATATAACTATTCCTTTTCCACACATCAAGGATTCAAGGATTGTTGTCACATACATAGAAATAGTAGGTGTAAGACATGTAGTGAAACTGTATTCTGTAATTCAGCCTATTTTGTGAATAAGTGTGTGTCTGTGTGTGTGTGCGTGTGTGAATTTTTGTGGTTGGGGTTTGGACAGAGGCAGGAGTAAGCGGCAAACAAAGTGTGACGGTTGTGATGAGTGTTACTGGCAAAATGGGCAAGGGCTTGTGTGGTGAAAGACTGAGTTAATTAATTTGTTTAAATGAGATATCCAGCGTGAATCAATCAACAGCCCTTGTTGAGGTCACTGAGTGCTGTTTATAGGAAAAAGAACAAAAAAAATGATTCAAAAGTCTGAATAGCATTAAGTGAATGTGAAACTGAAAGTGAGCAGTAACGTGTATAAAGCGCTGCGTTGCACGTGCGTGTGTGTGTGTCGTGTCAGGATGTGAGGGGTGGATGTGTGCAATGCAAATTAGGCTTTGGATTGCCTGATGATTTTACATGAAAATGTACATGTATTTATACGTATGCATTTAGCAGATGTTTTTATGCAAAGTGGCTTTTAAAAAGAGGTAAACATCCAAGCTACAACACAAGTAAAAACCTAACTGAGAGTGCAACTTGCTAACATGAAATAGGCAAGAGATGAAAGTGCAGGAGTGTGATAAAAATGCAGTAGAAAGAGTATGGTGGGCTGACTAAAATCCTGATTACAAATCTTAATAATCTGTCTCTCAGTCATATATATTCAATCCAACGGCCGTCATCTTGCTCTTCGGCCAGCTTGTCTAGCTTTCCATAGATGCGCATCATTCAAGCCCAGTCAAAGCTGTGCATACGAGATCAGCTATCAAATAAAAAGGCTTTCTCCATGGCTGCCAACTCTCACAACTCACTCAATTTTTCCTGTATGCTTCCTTTAATGTAGCCTGTTTTAATTAACAGAGATATTCTTGCATTAACAAAAACAGGAGGTCACTAAGGGTGGTAGCTATACTACGGAGACTGATGTGACTGCTTCAAACTGAGAGCAAAATTAGATGCTGTTTTATTATGACCGGCACAGCGCAACACATCGCAACAAGCGTTACTGGAGTTCCTTTTCTTATAGTAATATTTGGTCAACGGCCCTCGAATGAGAAAAGGAGAGGGAACCAGACATAGAAAGTCTGATAAATGCTCTTGCATAGACACGCAGTGCAGGGCTTAATTTGTCGGGGTACAGGGAGCTGTGTTTTTGTCATTTTTTGTTGGCAGCCCTGCAACAACCTGACTAAGTTATAGGTCATTTCACTTCTGTTAGGCACGTTTGTAAAAGAGCACATTCAGAGACATTCAGGCCCATTTATCACCAAAATGGCTTGACCTGATGGCTTAGTTATTATCAGGGGTTAAATTGGGATTGGTTATGGAGGGTGGGGCGCTCTGTCTGTGGTTCAGTGCTCACCACATACGACACACATTTCTTAAATTATGACTTTCTGGTGAGCTTGTGGAAAGAAGTTGAAAAAATTGGCAGTTGTATATGATATATCTTAGTGTGTTCCTGTAGAATTTTGTTGTAGCAGCAATGCAGTGTGTCAAAAAGTGTGAAAAATAACCCTCTTAAATGATGACTTCTGGTGAGTTTTGTGGAAAGAATTGGACAACTTCAGATTTACAAATAAGACAACCATCAACAGATGCAATGCCCTGACTAATAGACCAAATCCAGTCCAAGAGACGACACCAATGGATACATATTGAAATGTCTCTGTACTTTATTGGATGGCTATTCAAAACTGCTTTAACAGCGCTGCTTTGTCATCAACATGTTAAGGCAAACCTGACTTTGAATCATAGTTAGGACCTGCAGAGCAAATTCAAATTTGCAAGTGGTATGTCTACATTAGTTGGCAACTTAACACTAATTTTGACAATACATTAGACTATAATATTCAATATCCTTTAAGATTTTATTGCTTCTTAATAAGTACATTTAAACATTGTTCACAACACAGGACTCAGATCAGGCTTTTTAATTATTTAAATTGATTTGTAATGATAATAATTACATATTGGATATATTTGTTAACATGAACATTAAAACAAATCTGTTGGTCTCAAGGACTCGCTCTGAAATGCTGAGACAGAGTCAAGGCCGAGTCTTTGAAAGGTCAAGTGATGAGACCGAGGAAGCAGAAAATGGCCTTCAGACCAGACTTACACTAGGAGCATGTGGAGGCCATTCATATCATCATGTTGTGATAAAAAAAACTCACTCCCTAATGCACAGGCTTGTGCCAGTAAGGTTCTAGGAAGTGTTTGAAAGGTTTTGTGTTTGTTACCTGTGGTGTGTCAAACTGCAACGCTTTCTTACTTCCCCACTCTTTTCAGACAAACATGAGTGAATTTATGAATTCACCAGAAACAAGATATCCCAAATTTATTACTTACACAAAGGACAAGACATCCCAAAAGTCATGCCTCATTCAAATAGAAACTGACAAAGCATCTACTATTACAGTCATGTCAACATAAATGTTATGTAGGACAAAAATATTCTTTAATCTTTTCAGCAATATAAAAATATAAATCTGAGTGAAAGTAAGGGTTTCATAGTCCATAGTCCAGTGACTGGCTTTGAAACTTTTCGGGGCATGAGTTGCGAAACTTTTAGTTAATAGAAGCTAACAGTCGTGTGAGTTGTTAGTGCTATAAAACATCTTTAACTGCCATTCTGCAGATGACAGCATCCAGCAAAGCACCAATCTTCTCTTCCTGGGGAGATATCTTGTAGAACTGAAATGACAGAAGTGACACAGATTAACCTATCTATTGTTCAATCCATTCATCCATAAATCATCCTTATTTCACAGGCAAAAACTTATGAATTTCAAAATTAAAATGTGTTTTAAAATAACCAGCAAGTGGAAAGACAGACATAATATGACAAAACAATAAAGAAAATAGACTTCAATGTCATGCTGAGCATGTAAATTGTATCACCAGTGCAAAAAGATTATGAAATAAAGGAAACAGTCAAACCTTTTTTATCTGAGTGACATCAGTTAGAGTGGATATTGTATCTGTGGGGATCTGCTGGCCTTTAACCTCACTCACAATATTACTGATATCAACAGGCTCCTCCTTCAGATACACCAGCACAATGCAGACAGCACTATCACCATCTGAGATCCCAAATCTCTTGAATGCTTCTGAAATCTATGTGCACACCAAGAGAATAGTATAAACAATGGATGTCCTACATATCTACATGTGCATATGTATAGCCTACTGTAAGCGTATATGAATATATTGTAAATATATAATATATGGCCTACACATAAGTAGCCTAGTCTATATATTCTATATGCACTAATAGATATTTTAAATTATATATGCACTTACAACATATAAATATTTACAAACAAACTTGGGGAAATAAGTATAACATAAAAAATAGAAAATACAAATTATAAAATAAAGTAGGCCTAAATCCTATCATCTCCTGCTCACATTGTTTGTGGGAGAGAGGTTGAAGATGATTTCTGAGAACAGACTCCGTGTTTTCATCTTCCCAGTCTTTTGTAAGTGAACAGCTTTGTTTGATGCCACCAAGATTTGAAACGGATCCACAATCTGTAAAACAGAAATAGGCTGTAAGAAACAAATACGGCCACATAAAGGATGAAACGCGAAAGTTATACTTGGGTTTGGTAAACATCTGTTCCGCATGCATACAGACTAGAGGCTAACATTAGCCATATAGTGGTCCCATCAGGGTTTTCTCACCATTGAAGGGTTTAAAAGGGCGCCCTTTATGTGCCCATCTATGGCTTTTTTTCTCAACTCTGCAGCGTTCGTAACACCTTTGAAAAGAAGCTGTGTGACAATATATTCAGGATAAAGCTCCAGTGTGGATGTTAGCTGCATGGCTGTGTATATGAAGGAGCACACTGACACGGTCGAAACAGGAACTCCTGAACACGGAATGATAATAGTGGTACACATGGTTTCATTTCCGCACAATCTATCAGAAAAGTTTAAAGTCACAATATTATTGTGTTTGATATTAAAAAAAATCTTTCATTGTTTCTCGTTCCCTCGGATTTTAAGTGCAGTTCATCGTATGTAAAATGATCACTAGGAGGTCACTAGGAACGGTTAGAAGATATACAATGTGTACTACACGGACTGTACGTCTCTGACGAACCTGCCAGCTGTCACCCTCCACTTTCATGCCGAAGTGGCAGCAACAACAGTTGCTATCCACTGTCGTTTGCAACAAAATGTGATTTCAGCATATATATAATACAGTATTGTGTAAATGGATTGCTTAATTAGCTGAGGCTGTATCATCAAGCTTTTCTTTATTTTGCTAATCGTCTTATGTTAGTTTCTCTGTCAGAAATGGAGAGATTTGAAGGCTACATATTTACCGCTCTTTGCAGCATCAACTTTTTGATATCATGTCTCTTGTTCTCCAAAATAACAAGAGAACAGAGGGAACCATACATGGATGAAATTTTTCATGTGCCCCAAGCTCAGAAATTTTGTGAGGGAAAGTTTCATCAGGTACGTTATTTTTGTACGTTATCAACCTCGGATTAATTGAAAACCAATTGTTTTATGTGGCGAGAGTGAGAAAGGGCTGTTGTTGTGAAGGTAGCCTACATCTAAAGGTATGCTAAAAACAGCCGTCGTAAACCGCGAATGTAATTGTTGTTGTTTTTTACCCCACAGTGGGACCCTATGATCACCACACTGCCTGGTCTATATCTGTTGTCGGTGGGTTTGATTAAACCGGTTGTTTGGCTGGCTGATCTTACCGGGAAGGTGGTGTGCTCCGCGGCAATGTTGCGCTTTATCAACACCATCTTCAACTGTGGTAACCTGTACCTCCTGTATCTCATAGTCTGCAAACTCCACCTCAGAGACAAGGTATACATGGTTTTATTTTATGTGCCCTGGTGTGTTGATTTTTATTTAGTTGCCTTTTCAGTACAATTCCTGTCACAGTTCTCCAGTGTATTTAAGGTGCTGACGGCCTGTAGGAGGTTACTCACTGATCTGTCTATCTGCTTGCTTTTCAGTCCCGTTCGGCTTGGCGGCGAGTCCTCACAGCGCTCTCACTCTCCACCTTCCCCGTGCTCTACTTCTTCTCCTTCTTGTACTACACAGACGCCGGCTCCACCTTCTTCATACTCTTTGCCTACTTGATGACGCTCTACAGCTCCCACGCGGCGGCGGCCTTACTGGGTGTCTGCGCCATCCTGTTCCGCCAGACCAATGTGGTGTGGGTTGGCTTCTGCGCAGGCACCGTGGTGGCACAGAAGATGGATGAGGCCTGGGCAACCGAGCAGAGCAAGAAGCACGACCAGCGCCCTGCTCCCATCGCCTCATGCCATGTGCCCTTCAGCGTCACTGGTGCCAAGCGGCTTACGCGCTTCCTGTGGGAATTTGTCACAGCGCCGGCCCACCTCATGGCTGTCATCGTAGAAACGTGGCCATACCTCCTGGTGGCGGCCGGCTTTGCTGGCTTCATTGTGTGGAACGGCGGTATCGTCGTAGGCGACCGGAGCAGCCACGAGGCTTGCCTGAACTTCCCCCAACTTTTCTACTTTCTGTCCTTCACGCTGCTCTTCTCACTTCCTGTGACGCTCTGCCACCAGAGGGCTCTGCGCTTCCTGCAGTCGCTGCGCAAGCGGCCGCTGCTCTACTTGGCTCTGACCGCCGGTGCCCTGCTTCTCGTCTGGAAGTTCACCCACGTCCACCGCTACCTGCTGGCCGACAACCGACACTTCCCCTTCTACGTATGGCGGCGAATCTACCAGCGGCACGAGCTTGTGTGCTACCTCCTGGTTCCCGGGTATGTGTTCGCCGCATGGACCTTTGCGGACACGCTGTTTCGCAGCCGCTCTCTCTTCTGGGCGCTGGCATTCAGCGTGTGCCTGCTGGCGTCCACTGTGCCACAGAAGCTTCTGGAGTTTCGCTACTTCATCGTGCCGTACTTGCTGTATCGGCTGCACCTGCCGCTGGCATCAGTGCCTCGGCTACTGCTTGAGCTGGTGCTCTATGGCGCCATCAACACCGCCACCATCCACGTCTTCCTGTATAGAACATTCCAGTGGCCCGACAGCACAGACGTGCAGAGATTCATGTGGTAGTGGCCATAGCTCGCCGAAAACAATCCCACGGAGAACAAGGCTGTAGTTGGTTGGAATACCAATGTCTGCTCTAAGCCATAACCATGGAATCATCATCTGCATTTGCTGGAGACTATTAAAAAGTCATAATGAAAAAAATATTTTGTACTGTAAACATATCATTTACATGAAGACCTTGGTTGTTTTTATTTTGTTTGAGGTGAAAAGGAAGACCAAAAGCAGTAATGCTAAACAAAATACAAATCTATTTTTCTTTTTTTCTTTTCTTTTTTTTTTTTACGCATTTCTGAATTTAGCAGCATTTCTATATTTTCTGGTACATAGGTTAGTTAATAGTAAACTAATGCCTTGTCCCCTGTGAGAACTCTCCCTGTGTTAATCTTAAAGGCCAAACTCTAGCATGTACGGATGTTGTATTTACATCTCAAAACTATGTGTGCCTGTCTTCAGGAGAGAGGGAATGAATAACAACTATAACAACAGTCCAGAGGGGTATTCCAAAAAGCCTATAACAACAGTCCAGAGGGGTATTCCAAGAGGGCGGTTGTGATCAACCTGGCTTAGTTCACCTGGAGAAAGTGGTAAACCTGCTAATAGTAGCTTCCTGGTGTTGTTTGTGTCAGAGAATGAGGACTCCAGGCTTCTCTATCTTCAAGTTTACCACTACCTCTAGCTTAATTTACGCAGCTGTACCACTTAGCCATCTTCGTGGAATACCCCCCATCTTGTGGAAAACTTACTTTGCCTCTTTGTGCCCTGAAAGATTATCTTGTGTTTTCCTTGATTATATTATGTCAGGTCTGTAGGGCTGTGCCACTGACACATTGTCTAAGAAATAATAGATGTATTTCAAGTACATGGATTAGTGGCAGGTACTTGACATGCACCAATCACCTTTTGGTTGTTTGTGTGTTTATGTATTTGTTTATGTGTTTGTTTGTTTATTTGTTGTCTACCAGACTGTTTCATATGCGGCCTCCTTAGGAAGTGTCTCCTTATTGTGTGTTGATTTGAGTATATTTCTCCTTTAGCCATGTTTTAGTCTTTGAGATCAAATGTTGAATGTTTTTTTTAATCCAGATAATTGCAATAAACTGATGATGATGATGATGATGATGATGATGACTATGTCTGTGTTTTATAGTATAGTAAATAATGTACAATGATAAGCACTTCATCCCATGGTGTCCACTAGATGGCAGTCCAAGCCTAAGAGAAACATTTTGGATGGCCTTATTCAAGGGGTGTGCAAGTTAATGCACAGTTCCAAGCTGAGATTATACTGTATCATATTTACATATTGTGGACATATGCACACATTAGTGCCCTATGCAAATAAAACTGAAGTGCAGGGAATAGTCGCTGTGATCAATAGAGGACACATCAGTCTCAAAATTATAATTGTAACTAGTAATTAGTTGCAATTACAATATGTCATATTGTAAGATAGTTTCATTATAGGTTTTACATACTTCAGTGTCAGGGAACACATCAGCTGATACACAGCAAATCACTACATTACAATACTTTACTATGACATATAGTATAGGCCACTGTGGAACAGATACAACCATTTTACAAAGATTATCCCCCCCCCAAACACACACACTACACACTCATATATTGAATCTGAGGAGGGGTTCATTACATTTTGTAGTTCCTGGTTTCACTATACTTATTATATACCGTTGCCTGCCTTCCAGGCTTGCATAGTCATATGGACACTGGCCAAAATAGCCTGCTGATATTCCCCAGTGAGTGCTGGGACGGTGCTGGTGCAGCGTAAGCAAAAAAGCAAGCCAGTCTCTGGGTCCCGTTACTCTTCCACTCATATTCTGTGATAAAGTATGAGTTGCTACAGTTTATGGCCATGGGATGCCACAGAATCTGTACTAATAGAGAGAGTAAGCCAGTTGATGGGTTCCAGAGCAGACACGTGAGAACCAAGATCATTCTTAAAACCGACTTTGTGAAATCTTCACTGTAAAAAATAAATCATGGTTTTAACTTAAAAAAGTTAGTGTCCGGGCTGCCTACCTATTTTAAGTTGACCAAATTTAAGATAATGAGTTGTGGTGACTTCTAAAGTAGTTCGAACTGTATGAAAATGAGTTTTATCGAACTGAATGAAAATGAGTTTTACTTTAGAGGGTTCTGAATGCACTAGAACCATAGACTGTCTAAACTAGTATAACAGAACCACTTTTCTGTAAACAATTATGCCAGAAATACACTGATAGACGAAGCCTGTTGGAGGCCCAACTTGATGATGTGTGTATGTGTGTTTGTGTGTATGTGTGTTTGTGTGTGTGTGTTGTTATTTGTATCATGTGCATAGTGCGGGAAGTTGTTTCTATAGTGTGTTTGTGTGTAAACTTGTTTGTGTGGTGTGTTTTTGTGTTTGAAGTTATGTGTAGTGTGTGAGGGTGCTGGAGTGAAAATATGAATAACTCCTCACCATTCCACAGTGCAACACAGGAAAAGCACTTGTAGTCTTTAGCTAATAAGTGAAGCTGTCCTTGTGCCATCGCTTGTGTGCATCTGTGTGTGTGGAGCGTGTGTGTGTGTGTGGGAGAGAGTACAAAGTCGGTTTAGAGCAAAGGTGTCAGGAGCAGGGAGAGGTCTTGATTAGAGGAGGAAAGAGCGAATGACTGGCTGCAGGCTGGTCGATACCAAGCATGCACACACACACACACACACACACACACACACAAATGCACTCAGAAACATTACACGCCTTTATGCCGGCACACACACACACACACACACACACACACACACACACACACACACACAAACGCACTCTGAAACATTACACGCCTTTATGTAGGCACACACACACACACACACACACACACACACACACACACACACACACACACACACACACACTGCGTGCAGTAGCAGTGCATTCCCTCACTCTAAAATTAGATAGCATTGAGGCTGCCTCTGGCCAAAGAGCTCTCTCTCTCACCTCTACCTCACACACACAGACACACACACAACCTCGCCTTCTCACTGAAACACAGTCAAACACATTCACCCTTCTTCTGTCTTTGCCTCTTACTCGCTCTCTCTCAAAACACACACACACACACACACACACACACACACACACACACAGAGAGAGAGAGAGAGAGAGAGAGAGAGAGAGACCTTTGTATTGCTCTTGTCCCAATCTGTTCCAGTTCCAGTGCTCACTTACCCTCTTTGGAGACACATGATGCCACCCTCTCACTTCATTTAATGTAGCTTTTTCTTAGCACTGTGCATGTCTGTGTGTGTGTGTGTGTGTTTTGGTGTGTGTGTGCTTGTGTGTTTGACTGTGTATTATAAGTACAGTACAATCTCTAAAGTTAATATCATGGTCACTAGTCTGGGTAATATAACCCTTGATCAATGAGAAAATCCACCACCTTCCTCCTAATTTTTCCATCTGTATAGAAAGCCCATAATTGTGAGGGGCTGTGACTTGTGGGTTGGTGGATGGGAGAAGGGGGTTGTGTGTGTGTGTGTGTGTGTGTGTGTGGGGGGGGGGGGGGGGGGTGTTCAACAGCAGGCAGAGATGCACCTAGCACATCAAATACAGCACATCGCGGACAAGATTTGAAAAGACGTGACTCAAGTCTGTTTTTTGGTCAAGTTTTTTTAGAATGGAAAAAAGATGTTGAGTCATTTGAATAAAGCTGTCGGTGAAGATGCGGTGTCGTGTTCATGAATGACTTACTATATGAGCTATTTCAAAGCACTGCTATCTGTCACTGTGGGGTTTGCCGCTTGCCTTTTCAGTGAAGGTGCAAACAGGGTACTTGACCTATTTTTTTCCCAAAGAATGAATTTCACTACAACTGAACATTCTGGAGGAGGATTTTTTTTCTAAAATACTCAGATGTCAACCAGGTGTATCATTGCAAAATTATGAGTAGCTGTGTCAACGATATCATTTGGTTAAAAAAAAAACGCTAGGCCTATGTGAGAACTGAAACGCGTCACTTGTGTCAGAATGAGATTGACATAAAAGGTCACGCCACGATGACTTGCCACTGTTTGATCATCGTGACTACACAACGAATTCAAGCGGAGGACATCGGTAGCTATGTCCACCATCTCCAATGGAACCTATGCAAAAATCATGCTAGAAGACATGTTGAACAAACCTTTAAAACTGTGCGCCCTGGTTCCTCCTCTTCTTATCTTATCTCCATTCATATTATTTGTAGATGGATAAGGCGAAAGCATATCGTGGCCAATAACTGTCAATGACCTCATAAATTAATAAAATAAATGTTAAAAAGAATTATAAAAAGCATAACTGTCAATGCCAGCTCCAGCAATAACAAACGTCTATTATTTTTTATTTACACTTTATATTGTATTATATTATATAATATGATATAATATTATATTATATTATGTGCTGTGCTTTAGAGAAGTCCCCTCCCCTGTTAAGTAACGCACTGAGTCTTGCGGAGTGGTCGCAACAGCGTTAACGGTGGCGCTCTGAGATCTCCCACCACTTTTCCACACATGAATTTGCTTGGCGCGACTTCGCTTCCTCATTCGCCCGTGCCACGGCGGGGTCGAAGCGCCGCTCCTGGTATGCAGTGACATCACACTCTCGCCGCTAGTGGGCTGTAAGAAGCTCGCTCGCACTCTCGTCCACATGCCGTGGCGCCGTAAGGTGCTGGTGTAGCTTTTTTTCCCTCTGCATTTTCGCTGCCAAAAAGGGGGTTGGACAAAATATGACCATGATGAACAACAGCTTCCTGAACATGGCGTCGATAGGAGACTTCGACCCGCTGAACGCGTCCATTCCTGCCACGAAAGTTGAAATCACTGTGTCTTGCAGGTAAGCGAATGTCTTGAATTAGGCCGTTTCTGGGGCGAGTGTGACATTCCAGTGAGCACTACTGTGAAAAATATGCGACAAAGCCGAAAATGCGCTTGGAGTAGAGAACGACTCTAACGTTACCAGAAAGTTGGGACAGTTGTTGTCATTTCAAAACAATCTCTCTAATGCCTCCTACATTGGAGAATAGGCTATAGCACAAACGACAGTTTCCAAAGTTGTGCGTTGAACACTTAAATGAAAAAAAAAACAGCAGTAATACAGTAATTTGATTTAGCGTTATGACAGTTGACACAGTGGTAGTTAAACGTAACCTTGTTTTATTTCAACACCAGCTGTATATAATAAGTGAAGACAGCCAAGTGCTGTTATCTTTGTATTACATTGTTGGAATGTGGTCACGAGTTTTCTGAGACGTTGTTTTTGACATGAAGACGCAGCAGGCTGAACGCTGTCAAACAACAGGCGCACTGAACCCTGATCAAGCGTGGAAAAGGAACTCAAGCAGTAACGAATGACAGCTACAAATAAGATCTCCTCTAGCCTACAGTGACAGGGAATTCCGTCGTTTTGTGAAGGTAAACTGTTGTTAGTATCGGATGACTCAGTATCACGGGTTAAAAACCTTCTGTCCCCAGAGACATGATTTCCAAGATCGGACGGCAGCATGGTAGAGGGTTGCGTAACGCCCACTTTTCCCGGCCATAGTCTTCGCTGGGCACTTCCAGTATCACTCAAGTACTTCGTCACTACCATATAGAATCCCGTACACGTGATGTGATGTGGGACAGTGAGAGACAAGCCGATAAATCGATACGAGGGATTTTAGGGTGAAATATGTTTATATTTAAAGACAGCAAGTAACAGGTTGTTTTTAAAAGAATTGTGGCATGGCTCGGTAATAGCCTTCCCCACTCAGATAGTTTGACATTTGATTCTGGTTGTGGTCAGAATTACCTTTTGCTCATTTTATGAAACGTGCATTTGAACGGCAGTTAGATGCGCTGTTGTGAATTGCATTATTTACATACTTACTCAGTGTCCAACCAGTCTCAGTGGCCATCACCACAAAATACCATGAAATTAATAGTTTATTAAATTGATCATTTTAGGTCTTTATTGCCCATAAACCAGCCTCCACCCATGGCGAGAAGGAGACTGCCAGGCATAATAATATAGTTTATGTCACTTTGCTATTAAGAGAGCAAAGCTTGCTGATCACAGCAGTCTGAAAAAAGATTCATGACTGTGTGTGTATAAGCTTTCCTCCACACACAACTTTACAATGCCAGAGTGTGTGTCCGGGGAAGTAAAGTTCAAAGAGTTTAGATCTCTCACAGAACTTTGGCGACCATGCACCACAGGACCCTCCCAAGGGAGAGGAGGCGGAGGCAATCACTGAGCACTAGGACACTACCCACCACAACAGCACACTAGTGACCTAGTTAGGACACACACTGAGTGCTCTATTCACTACAGAGTGCTCTGTGCAAAAGAATGTGTGTGCTAATGTGGCATGGTGCTGCATTCAGGACAGCTTGTATCCTACAGCATAGTGCACATAAGCTCCTTTATGTAGGCCACAGCAGTGTTTCCCATACATTAACTAAACTCATGGTGTCCCATTAGTCTAATATTGTTTCATATGCCAAAACTGACACATGCATACAGAAATTTAGGTCTCATTCATTTGCATTATTTTAATTTCTTGCATCAGTGCCAATTCAGTTCTATTTTGCTGTAGAAATAATGCAGTAGAAACTTCAAACCAGCAGGATTGTCCTGCACACTGCCTAAAGTCCCCCCCCCCCCCCCACACACCCCTCAACCTCGGCCTCCACTATAGTCCCATAAAACCCAGTGGAAAACAGAAAACCTTGTGCAGTATAGATAAGGGAGGTCCATAATAGTTTATGTGTATGGTTAAATAGCAAAGGGAGATCCACTAACAAGACAAGTCTAGGTAAACATATACATTTTTATTTGACACATTTATTAAGCCCTTATTTTACACATTTATTAAGCCCTAAAACCTGTGTTGAACTGGCAGTTTGGTTGTTTGCTACACAGCAGGGTGGGGTGCCTCTGATCCTGCACACACACACACACACACACACACACACACACACACACACACACACACACACCCCTCTCTCTCGCTCTTGCTCTCACTCTCTCGGTTCAGTTCAATTGTAAGTGCTTTATTGGCATGGCAGACAAGGTCTTTGCACTGTGTTGCCAATGTAGTCCTGCAAAGGACACAACAACCAAGACATCTATA
>PYXC01002022.1:335000-345000 GCA_015244755.2 Tenualosa ilisha
GTGCCAGGTAGCCCTAGCCTTAAGCCCTTGCTCCTGCTCCCAAAGAGAATTGGGACACCCCTTCACCTCATGAGATTACTCAAAAAACCAGGAGAAGGGCTAAAAAGAGGGGGATAGAAATGGGATTCAGCTTAACACTTTACTAAGACATTTCAATTTATGCATTTAGCATTACATCTGTCAACAGTCAATTACATCAGGGCTCCCCTTGAGCAACCCACAATTTCCAGGTTACTAGCATGCTAGAAATGTTCCTTAACCGCTACGCCACCACCGCTACACCACCACAAGACAACGCTAAGACTGTGCTAAGATCGTGTGAAGACTGCACTAAGACTGTGCTATGGTGGTGCTAAGACTGTGCTATGGTGGTGCTAAGACTATGAAAAGACTGCGCTAAGACTGTGCTATGGTGGTGCTAAGACTATGAAAAGACTGCGCTAAGACTGTGCTATGGTGGTGCTAAGACTGCGCTAAGACTGTCCTAAGACTGTCCTAAGACTGTGCTAAGACTGTGCTAGGACTGTGCCATGGTGGTGCTAAAACTGTGCTAAGACTGCACTAAAACTGCCATGGTGGTGCTAAGACTACACTGTTGTGGAGACTGGCAGCCTCATTGTGTTCCTTGTCATGATGGGAATTGAATTGTTTAGCTGATGTTTCTGTGGGAGTCGACTGGAGTTCACTGACTTAATCCTGATAGGAGCACGGTGGATGATGGACAGGTGCTGAAGGGACTGCCAACCCGTCTATATTTGAGACAGGAAGTGGAGGTGTAAGGCCCGCCCCCTGTGGTCCTCTCTGAGGAGAGCTGTCAGGGCAGACAGCAACTCTGACAGGAACTTTCTGGAAACAAATCAGTCTGCCCACATTAGCTTATCTCTCATCTCTTGAACTCTTCCTCTTCCCTCCCTCTCTCTCTCTCCATCTCTTGAACTCTTCCTCTTCCCTCTCTTTCTCTCTCTCCTTCTCTCTCAATCTCTCTCTCGCACACACACGTACACATATATACACACACACAGACACACACAAACACACACACAGACACAGACACACACAAACACACACACAGACACAAACACACACACATACAGACACGCACACAAACATACACTGTTAATACTGACAAAGCAGTACTGCTCCAAGCAGTACACACACACGCATACACGCAAGCACACACACACACCTCTCTGTCCCTCCGGGTGCCTAACCCTGCTCATCTATCTCATCTACCTTTATACAAATTTCATTTGTATTCTGTCTTTCTACTCTAGAGGTGTGTGTGTGTGTGTGTGTGTGTGTGTGTGTGTGTGTGTGTGTGTGTGTGTGTGGACTCCCATAGAGCACTACCTCAGTCGTTTACTCAGAACGATCGTGAGCTATTAGATTAGCTTGTAGCAGCGCAGCTCTTGCTGGTCTTAGAACTCGCACACACACGCACACACACTCAGTCACATACAGAGAGAGAGAGAGAGAGAGAGAGAGAAAAAAAAGAATGGAGTATGAGAAGAAAGGAAAGGGAGGGAGGGAGAAAGAGATACAACAGAAGGGAGAGAGGTGAGGAAATGGTTTAACACTCCATTATTAAGCCATTCTTTAGGTATTTAAAAACTGCAAATAACCAACATCCACCAGCCTCAAAATACAATAAACTATACAGGACATACAATCATATAGATCAGAGGAGAGAGAGAAAGAGAGAGAGAGAGAGAGGGAGAGAGACATAGAGGGAGATGTCAGAGGAGGCAAATTGAGCCTGACTGATCCTAATCGAGTCGTTCACACTACAGACACACACACACAGACACACATGCACACACGTCTGTGCCAGGGGGCCAGCCCTGGGCACACTGCTGTGCAAGTCCTCTCTGGTGATCCCCTGGCATTTGCATTGGCCAGTACCAAGGAATGGGAGGGGTGTGTGGCGAAATGGACAGTACCACTGGCACTGACATAGATGGGTGTGAAAGGAGATGGTTCTGTCGGTCTCTTCCAAGTATGTAGGGTTGCCAGGTTTTCTGTGAGGTCAGTATGAAGGACAGTGGTAAAAAGGAATGGAATTTGGGGTGAGCAGTACCAAGGGTATTGAGTCTGAGGTGTATATAATCTCTTGGCCTATTCCAAGGGCATGGGTAGAGCGTGATGAGCACTGGTTGGGTTGAGGGGTTAATGGCTGGGGAGGGGTGGGAGATCCAATCTTTATCTTGGTGAGAGTACAGTGGTGGTCAAGTGTGTTGGCATTCAGACTGGCAGTGGCACCAGCATTGGTATTCAGTGGGCCCTGGAGTGTCTCATTGGTATTTCAGTGGGCAAGGCCTTTGTGTTGTTTTGTTATTGTGTGTGTGTGTGTGCGTGTGTGTGTGTGTGTGTGTGTGTGTGTGTGTGTGTTTTGGTATTCAGATGGGCAAGCCCTTGTTATTGATATTCTAAGTGTGTGTGTGTGAGTGCCAGTGTGTGTGTGTGTCTGTTTTGATGGGAAAGCCCTCTGTAGTTGTTCAGCTGTGTCCTTCTGGAATTCCTGTCTGCAATTTAACCCTATCATGAAATTCACATGGCCCTTTGAGACTCACCATGATATACACACCTTTATGTGGCTTTGTGTGTGTGTGTGTGTGTGTGCGTGTGTGTGTGCGTGTGTGTGTGTGTGTGGTGTGTGTGTGAGTGTGTGTGTGTGTGTGTTTGGATAGCTTAAAAATGGGAAGGGGAAAAAGATAAGATAAAACATGTGAGGAGGGTCTGTGTGTGTGTGTATGTGTTGAAGTCCATACACACACATCTTTGATTTATCGCTCTGTCTGCTGTTTTGTTGTCTTCTTCTCTGAGGGCACCCGTAGCTGTCAGAGCTGTCAGCCTAACACTCACACACACACACACACACACACACACACACACACACACACCACACTCCATCATCTGACTGTGCAAGTCAGGAGTTTTGCTGATAGAGGAAGCAGCTGAATCAGAGAGCGAGAGAGCGAGAAAGAGAGAGAGAAAGAGGAGCGGACCAGATCGGAGAACCATCTCTATCATAAGGCCCCTGCTAGTGAGGGTGGATGTTACTACTGTTATTACTACTGCTATTACTACTATTACTGCTACTACTACTGTTATTACTACTGCTACTACTACTATTACTGCTACTACTACTGTTATTACGACTGCTACTACTACTGTTACTGTTATTCTATCCTTATCTTATTGTGGAGAAGAGTATCAGTTCTATCCTCATGTTTTTTTGTGTGTGAGTGTGTGTGTGTGTGGGGTGTGTGTGTCGGGAGAGGGTACCTGGGAAAAATGGCCTCAGTGTCTGGTCTGCCTACCAGTTTGAGTCATTAAGTTGTTGTGCTGTCCAATTAAAGGCTTCACCTGGAGTCCAGACATTCTGCCTCTCACTCACTCACTCACTCACACATACACACACACACTTGAGTCCAGACTCTCTCTCAATCTCTCAAGCACTCTCACACACACACAGTGTCACACACATACACTCTCTCAAACACGCGCGCACACACACACACACACACACACACACACACACACACACGCATAGAGAGCCAGAGAGCCTGCTGATGGTGACAAATCACATGTTAACCAGGCTGGGCACACACACATACACACATGTACACCCCCACACATACACACACACACACACACACACACACACACACACTGGCATCTGCTGTCTCAGGGTTTTGCTGGAGAGGCCAAAATAGAGCAACGTGCCTTTAAGGGCACCCAGGATGATGTCACAATGGATTACAGCACAACTTTCAGCTGTTAGTATTACCTACTATCTCTGCGTGTGAGTGTTTGGTGTGTGTGTGTGTGTGTGTGTGTGTGTGAGAGACTGTGTGTAATTTTATGTGCTGCTATATTTTATTTTTGTGTGGAATCCCTGACATCTGTGTCTTTCTTTTCACTCAGATGGTGTGTGTTTTGACTGAGTAGTGTCCATGCACATGTGTGTGTGTGTGTGTGTGTGTGTGTGTGTGTATGTGTGTGTGTGTGTGTGTGTGTTTGGGTGTGCATGTAAATGTGCATTGCTGAATGTGTTTTTGAACCAGCATATGCCCACTGGCTCTGCAGCCGGTCTGTGTGTATGTGTGTGTGTGTGTGTGTGTGTGTGTGTGTGTGTGTGTGTGTGTGTGTGTGTGTGTGTGTGTGTGTGTGTGTGTGAATGCAGCTTTTGCCTTGTCGGTAGAAATTAGGCCAGCTCTCTCTGAGATACGTGCCGACAATTTTTAAAGCCATAGAGCTGCTGGGTGTGTGTGTGTGCGTGTGTGTGTGTGTGTGTGTGTGTGTTACAGCCAGTCTATGAACCTGTTGAATTTATGTACATACTGTAATTACTGGACAGCACACTGAGACATCAAGCATGCTTGATACACACACACACACACACACACACACACACACACACACTGACTGGCTGCTGGCCTTGCATGGCCATGTTGATGGTGAGGGGAAGATGGCGGCTGGTTGAATCTGGCTCAGTGAGAGGCTCAAGTCCCGCTGGGCAGCTTATTTAGGCCAGGATACAGCAGGAGTCACAGCCACTGACTTTACTTGTGTGCATGCACACATAGGGGCACACACACACACACACACACACACACACACACACACACACACACACAGAACCACATGCATGCATACGCGCTTGTAGGCACACACACACACACACAGAACCCCTCCCCCCCCCCCTCCCAACACACACACACACACACAAACACACACACACACAACCATATGCATGCATACGCACTCATAGGCACACACACACACACACACACACACAGAACACCCCCCCCACGCACACACACACACACAACCACATGTATGCATACGCACTCCTAGGCACACACACACACACACACACACACACACACAACCACATGTATGCATATGCACTCCTAGGCATACACACACAGACTTCCCCCAACACCTGCACACACACTCTCTGCTCTTCTTGTTCTCTGCTATATCCTCTTATCACTCCGTCTCTTTTCACACCCCTACACTTATCCAGTCTTCCCCCTTATTCGCTCTTCCTTTTTCACACTCACTTCCCTTCTCTCTCCTTCTCCATCTCTCCCCCTCTTTCCTCTCTCATCCATCCATCTCTATACTCCCCACCTCTCTCTCCTTCTCTCATCCCTTCCTCTCTCATCCCTCCATCTCTCCACGCACACCTTATCTCTACCCTTCATCCCTCCATCTCTCTATTCCCCCTCTCTCTCCCTCCTTCATCTCTCCCTCTCTGCATTCCCCTCTCTTTCCGTTCCTCCTCTCTCCTTCTCCCTCTGTCCATCCCTCCCTCCTTCAGTCAAAGGTAACACGTGGTCTCAGCGCTACGACTGACAGAGAGAGAGAGAGAGAGAAAGACAAAGAGAGGGAAAGAAAGAGACATAGAGAAAAAGAAAGAACTAGAGAGATAAAGAAATATTGTGTCAGAGAGATAGATGAGAGAAAGAGCATTATGAAAAATGCATTGGAAATGAATGAGGCTGAAGAAATAAATGATGGCAAGATGCAGAAACAGGTATAGAGAGTGAGGGAAATAGAGAAGAGAAGGAAAGATATGGAGAGATACTGACACGGACAGAGAAGGAGTGATATACAGCGACTGGGAGGAGAAAGAGGAAGTGGACAAATGTGATGGAGAGAGCACATGATGAAGAAGGAGGGAGAAAGGAGATAAAGAAGCAGAAAGAAGAGACAGGAGAAAAGGAGAGGGGGGGAGAAATGTTGAAAGAGAAATGGGTGGAAGAGCAAAAGATAGAAGGAGAGTAAAAATAGAGGAGTGAGGAGAAATAGATAGAGAGAGAGAAAGGGGGGTTAAGGAAGAGAGGAGATGAGAGTGAACTAGAGAAGAGAGAGAGTGCTAGAGTGAGTGCTAGAGAGAGAGAGGGAGAGCGAAGGAGAGAGAGAAAGTGAGGGAGAAAGAGAGAGAGAGAGAAAGAGTGTGCAAGAGAGCACCAGAGAGGGAGAGAGAGAGTGGGAAGAGGCCCAGTTTTGTGCTTGGTGCTGTAGGTGACATCCCTGGAGGCCCTGGGCAGAACTCGGTGTGTCACTACGGTAACGCTGTCACAAGCACATCTATCTGGGACAACCAATCAGAACGTGCGGAAACCCCCTTGCTCCCGGCATCTTCCAAGAACAAGTTCTGAACTCAGCCACAGAAACGTATCCCACAAATCCTTTTGGCCTGGCTTTCTGGAAGGGGAGAGAGAGAGAGAGAGAGAGAGAGACAGAGAGAGAGTACAGTAAATTAATTCTTCCCGTCTGCTTCCTCTGCCCTCCATCACTCTCTCTCCCTCTTTCTCTCTCCTTCCCTCCCTCTCTTTCTCAATCACTCTTTCTCTATCTCTCTCTTAATTTAATTCAATTCAATAGTTAATTGCTGAACCATAACATCCAACAATACAGTATGATGAACATACACGTATCCATGACATTTGTACATACAAACAGTGCTGTGTGTGTGTGTATATATATGTGTGTGTGCATATGTGTGTGTGTGTGTGTGTGTGTGTGTGTGCATGCATGTGTATGAGGTCTGTGTGTGTAAGTGATGATGTGTTGCATGCACTGGATGACTAGATGATGTGTCTGTATGGATATGTGTGTTTGGAAGGGGGGCAGTATGTGTGGATGTGGTGTGTTCTGAAATGGTGTACATCTCTATCTCTTTCCCTCCCTCCCTCTCTCTCTCGCTCTCTCGCTCTCTCTCTCTCTCTCCCTCCCTCCCTCTCTCTGTCCCTCTCTCCCCCCCCTCTCTCATGCTTTCCTCTTCTCACCTCTCAGACCATATGAAAAGGGTAAATACACAGCATTATCGTCTCTCTCTCTGTCTCTCTCTCTCTCTCACACACACACACACACACACATACATACACACATATGGAAGCATGGCACACACACAGATGCTCTCTCTCTCACACATACATAAACACACACTCGCATGTGCCTGTGCAGACACACACATACACACATCCTTCTATCATTTTTTCCTCTGCTGTAAAAGAGCAACTGTCAGTCAGTGATGTGGTGGCAGCCATTGGATAGTGGTTGCCTGGGCAACGGTGGGCAGGCCACTGCCACGATCTTGCCCGGGGTCCCACTGGGTGTGTGAGTGGAGGAGAGGTGCTGGACATGACGTGTATATGTGAGTCTGTGTGGTTGTTTTTCTGTGTGTGTGTGTGTGTGTGTGCGTGTGTGTGTGTGCGCGTGCATGCATTCATGAAATTGTGTGCATGTCTGTGAGTATGTGGTGGTGTGTGTATGTGTGTGTGTGTGTGTGTGTGTGTGTATGTGCACTTGCACGTCTTTCGGGAGCTTCTTGCCTGTCATAGATGTGGGTAGGCAGGTCTTCTTTCCACCTGTTTGTCAGACAGTCCCTCACTTCAACCCTTTTAACATCCATCATACACACACACACACACACACACACACACACACACACACACACACACACACCACAACACAACCCTTTTAACATCCATGTCTAGCTCCAAGCATGCTAAAAACCCCAGCTCATCATACAATATATCTCTCTCTCCCTCCATCTTTGTCTCCATTTCTCGCTGTCTCTCTCTCTATTTCTCTCTATCCCTCTCTCCTTGTACTCTGTAAGCTCTGTGTTGTTTGGTTTGGATTGTTGTTGTCTTTCAGAGCCAGAGAAGTGTGTGTGTGTGTGCGTGCGTGCGTGTGTGTATGTGTGTGTGTGTGTGTGTGTGTGTGGTTGGTGGGAATAGCACTTCATATTAGTGTGAAGATGATGCCACAACAAATTGTCTGATAAAAAGGAGAAAAGGAGACCTTGAATAGTCCTGAATTGTTATATAGTTTTGCTTATAACAAACAAATGACTAGACACACAGCTGAAGGAATATGATGACACACACACACACACACACACACACACACACACACACACACACACACACAAACACAAACACAAACAAATCACTGGACACACAGGTGAAAGAATCGGCTGTGAGGGGTAGTTAATTAAAATTGTGGACTACATCTTTCTCTTCTCTCTTCCTCACACTTTCTCCCACCCTGTCCATCCCCCCCAATCTATTCACTTGCATTTGTTAGTCTCATAACCTTTTCTGCTATATTTACCTCCGTCCATCTCTCTCTCTGTCTCTCATTCTCCTCCCTCTCACACTTTCTCTCTTCTCTAGAGTAATGGTTGTGCATTGGGTGTCCCTCTTTCTCTTTGTCTCTCTCTCTGTGTCTCTCTCTCTCTCTCTCTCTCACACACACACACACACATACACACACACACACATACCCTCTCATGATGTAATGCTGGCATCTCTCCAGGCTTTCTGTTAGCTTAATGGATGGGGGCTTTTAGCATCCACTGTAGCCATGGCAACGCACGTGCAGGGAAATGCAAGGCAGACGGCAGGTGAGCTCTACCTGAGCCCAGAGAGATTGCTAAGGGTATTGCTAACGCAAAAGGGTATTGCTAACACTAAAGATATTAAAGGAAAAATCTGGAGTCAATCAGCCCATATCCCTGTCCTCTGAGACTGCCAAACAGCATTTAGTACAACGTAGACTGAATTTGTGGACTAGCAGCTAACGCTAACTGATGGGGGCACAGGAAAACAAAACTTCCTTGAATTTATCAGTTTGCTTTGGTGGTCGTTTCATTATTTGGGTTACGTTGTACCGAATGCTGTCTTTCCCATACCTACCGACAACACTTGGCAACGTCAAACTGCAGAGCTACGGGTTGATCCTCTCTGGATAATTCCTTTAAAGGAGAAATGCTCTTGCGGCAAGTGAGTTTCCCATGTTGGGATCAATAAAGTACATCTGTCTACCTATCTATCTATCTGTGTATGCTGGGATGAGATAAGGCTGTGCTTACAGTGGCAGCTGGAGCTAAAGTTAAGGCTAATGCTAAGGCTAAAGTTAGGGCTAATGCTAAGGGATTTTAAAGGAGAATTACAGGACATTTCAGCCCATAGCCCTGTTGTCACTGAATACTTTGGCTAGGGAAAATAAAAAGAACATTTTGTACAACAGAGAACCAGCAGCTAACGCTAATGCTAACTGAACCTGGGCAGAGAAAAGGGAAGTGAAACACAGTTAGGTATGTAACTGCTTGACTCATTCAAAAGGGCCGATAGGTCTTGATTATACAAAAACACACACAGACACACACACATCCACACACTAAAGGTCATGCAGAATCACATGCACACACACCCATGCACTCCCATGCACATACTTGGGGTACTTAACCATTGGCATCTCAGCAATCTTGCCCTCCTTGTTTGTGATGTGCGTGTGAGAGTGAGTGTGTATGTGTGTGTGTGTTTGTCTGTGAATGTGTTTTTGCACGTGTGTGTGTGTCTTCTGTGTGTATGAGTATGTGAGTGTTCTTTTTTAGTGTTAACACAATGTGCCCTACAGCCAACCCCCTTTGGCACAGTGTGAGTTCAGACTAATTAAGAGATAAAGAGAGAGAGAGTGGAAGAGATAGAATGAAAGAGAGAAGGAAATAGTTAGAATGGGGGGGGGGGGGTGGGGGGACTAATCTATTCCACCCCCACCAAATCATACCTGATTAAAGGGTGCCCCCCCCCTGAGGAAAGTGCCCCCCCCCATCTAGAGACTGCAGCTAAAATTGGCCAAATGATGCTCATAACTATTTGTGCAGGTTCGGCGGACCCTGAGCAATTTTTACACACACTGGAGTCTCTCTGTGTGTGTTTTGCGTGTGTGTGTGTGTGTGTGTGTGTGACAGTGTGTTCCTGGGTAGGTGTGTGGGTGTGGGTGTCCTGCACATGTGTGCATGCGTGTGTGTGTGTGTGTGTGTGACAATGCGTTCCTGGGTAGGTGTGTGGGTGTGCCTGCGTCTGTGGCATGCGTGCGTGTGTGTGTGTGTGGTGTGTGTGTGTGTGTGGTGTGTGTGTGGTGCATAGTGGAAGTAGTGCAATAGGATGCTGTGGTACAGTGGCATGTGTGT
>PYXC01002022.1:350000-370000 GCA_015244755.2 Tenualosa ilisha
ATGCATAGTCCATTTGCGATGAATTTACAGCAAAACATTTACATCATTTTGATAAACTTTATTACCAATCCAACTCCAGTTGGATTGTTTTGGCATGATTTGTTTTTACTTGATAATAACATTCAAATTGCCATTTGATAGAGATTACTTAGAAATGATAAAAGCAACTGAATTTTTGCATATTTCTGAAAATGGACTCTGAACTCTTCATATGCTGATATCTGAATATATCTTCCAATATATATATCTAATGTCTGCCAGTACTGTAGATCTCCAAATACCTGTTAATATGTGTGTTGATATCCAATATGACACTAGCTGGGGAGAGATCAGGTGAATGAGAGAGGCAAATGAGGGGGGAAAATTAGAAGGAGTCCAAGCAGGGACACAGTAATTTCATGACAAATGTTGTTTGTCATGACTATAGATTCTCCTTTTGATGTTGGGTCTCTTCAACTACCTATTCTCACATGTGGCTATGGGACGGGAACATATGTCTGCTGAGGATGGTAGGATGGGGCTGAGTGAGCAGCAATGCATGCTGGGATGTGAGGCTTGTTTTCTGGACTAGCTCCCAGGAGCGAGGGCAGGGGTTCAAGGGGATGTCCTCCTCACTGACTCACAGAGGCACAGAAGCGGAGCGCCCTACAGGACGCCTCACAGAGGGGATTCCCTCAAGTGAGAGCGCAGAGCAGAAATGCATCCTAGGAAGGGAAGGGCTGTCTGCTTCCTGTTTCAGATCAGCAGCTGACTGACTGTCTCTCACAATTCTCCTTGCGGCAGCTTGCATCTCTCTCCTCAGGGGGCTGTGCCCCAAATAAAGGCATGACCATTGCTGCTCATGATTTCAAAATAAATGTTCACTTACATAGTTACATTGACATTTATGCATTTAGCAGATGCTTTTATACGAAGCGACTCACAAAAAGAGGATTGACAAGCTATAATAACCTATATAACATTTAACATTTAATAGCTATATAACATTTGAGCTATAGTAATTGCTACTTCCAAAATGTACTTTAACTTTCACTACTGTAATTTTCTACGCCTTAAGCCCTGTCCCATATGCCCTACACCATGTCCTATGGCCTGTTTCCTGTGTCCTACATATTGCAGCGTATATCCTAAACTCCATGTCCTAAACTCTGCATCCTGATTCATGACATCTAATCCCTAAACACTAAACTCTGTGTCCTGTGCCCTCCACCTGAACTCTGTGGCCTACATTCCTCTCTCACAGGACTGCCTAAATTCCTGTTGTATGTGAAACACCTCCACATAGAAAAAACCCCAAAACAAAACAAAACAAAGCAACACAACACAATAAAAAACACTCAAGTAGTTTTGAGGTACTGTTGTAATGTGTCTGCCCTGCACCATTCAAGGTTCTTCTCATCTCTGTCTCTCTCCTCTCTCTGCTATGGTTTCTTGTCATCAACACTATTCTGTTCACTGTTGTTTTTAGCTTTAGCTTAGCATAGGTCTTCGCTGGTTTGCCTCCTTGCTCAAGCTGCTGTTCGCTGATATTTGTAGATTTAGCTGTTTGTTAGTTATGCCTTAAACTGTCGTTTGAGACTCACTGAGTGGTCAGTGATGTTCACTGATATGCTGATATAAAATTTGCTGCAAACTGTATGGTTTCCAACAGTTTTTTGACCATTTATTCTCAGTTGTGGACTTTCTTTTTCAAACTCCTCACACCCATATCCTTCCGCCTAAGGGTTTGAAGCAGTACAAGCAAACGGAAGTCACACTTTGCGATGATGTTTGTATCTGCGTATCAGTGAACATTACTGACCACTCAGTGAGTTTCATGTCTTTACAAATGTAAGTTTAATGCGTTTTAGGAATGAATGCAGCAGTGCACCTATGCAGCTTTTCTGTTGGGTTCGCTTTTTTGGGGTGCCACCGCAACAACTAAAAATTCTTTCGAAAATTTGAATCTTAACCATTGTATTTCACTATAAGTGATCGGAAAACAAGGCAAAAACCTGTAAAAACATAAACTTGTCCTTTAAGATTGCTGGAGTGCATCTGCTTGGTTTTGGGGGTATACTACAAAGCCAGGTTACTGGCTATACTGGGTAACTTCTGGAGTAACCGCTGATCTAAAAACAACATGTCGCTTCAGAAACAACTGATCCTCAATGGAGGGTTTTTTTAGAGATCAGAAGCTACCCGTGTTCACCAGTGACCCCTTGTCTCTACAATGGTTGTGCTTTCTTGTGATCTCCTTTGTTTATTACTGTGGCTGTGTTTCTTCACTGGAATGCTCTATGGGTGTTCCAAGTAGACGGTTAGGTGGCAGCCCTGAGTAAATTAAGCTGAGGGTAGTTGTAAACCCAGTAATAGAAGAGCCTGGAGTCTTCATTTTCTTAACAAAACCTCTATTATGAGGTTTACCACTTCTTCTACTTCTTCTAGCATAATTTACCCAGCTTTTCAACTTGAGGGACAAATCCAGTGTGAAGCAATCAGTCCTGTTGTTTCAGGTCACTGAGTGCTGTTGGTAGGAAAAAGAACCAGAAAATTTGATGCAACATAGGTTGAATAGCAAACTGATTAAACAAAAAGATCAACTGTATGGGACATGGCAAAATGTGCCCCATTCAGTTAGTGTTAGCTCACAATTTGCTATTTCAGTGTATGTAGAATCAGTAGGATCTCAGTCTTTTACCTACCAACAGCACTTGGTGACCTTGAACAACAGAGCTATGGATTGATTCACACCAGATTTCTCCTTTAACCACCTAATTGGAATACCCCCCTTGTGTATATGTCTTTTTCTCTCTGTCTCTTTCTACCCCTTTGATTTCTTTCTTTTGTTGTCTTGTTCTCCTGTGTTTCTTTCAGCCCTTCTTTTTGTCTGCCTCTCTGCTTGTCTGCTTGTCTTGCTAGTCGTGTCCTCCAAATGCCTTGCATGGCCGTGTCTGTACGTGAGTTTGCACTTTGCTCTTCTGTCATATTCTGTGTTGATGTTTTGGAAAGTGATGCTCTCCTTATTTTCATTGCAAGCACCCGCTGTCCCAACCATGAACACACACACACACACACACACACACACACACACACACACACACACCTCTGTACCCTTAGTACCACCATTTACTTGCGTTAGATTGCATTACAAGTTCACAAGGAGTTTGTTCAAGGTCAATTTCAGACAGTTGTTTGCATAACAAAGGACTCCCTGTTGTAGGATGGAGCTTAAATTCCAGTATCAAGGATCACACAAATCAGACAAGTTAGGACAGGTTAATGGATTTGTCAAAAATAAATCTACATAGCTTTGTATTTTAACCTTTTTACTGGCCAAAAACACGTTGCAGTTAATTAGGATTAGTACACAAGTGGATGCCATGATATTTTACTTGTAAATTTAATGTAAATTTTCTGAGTTGTCACAACGCATACGATAACATCGGAGTTAATGGAAGTGTACCAAATAATGCACGTTCAGGCTGTGTTGAATGTATGCATGTAGGCTTGTGTCCCCAGTGACATTTGCGTACTGTTAGTCAGTCCTAATCAAGTGAGTGAGGTGATCAAGTTGGTGAGGTTTATTGATGGTAATGTTTAATACATGCAAAATGGAAATTCTAAGTGTTTCTGTATATATTGATGCTGATAGTGTGCTGTTATAAATTAGATGTGGTTAAATGAAAGCTTTTAAAGAATTTTTATTTTGACAAGTTTGACAATACAGTTATTTGGCTATGTGGTAAACTGCCAATGTTTTGTTTACTTAATGTTATCTCTCTCTCTTCCTCTCTCTCCTCATCACTCTCTCTCTCTCTCTCACTCCATCTCGCTTCCATCTCTCTCTCTCTCCATCTCTCACTCTCTCTCTCTTTCTCTCTCTCGCCATCTCTCACTCTCTCTCATCACTCTCTCTCTCTCCCTCTTGCTCTCCATTTCTCTCTCTCTCTTTCTCTCTTCATGTCACCCTCTCTCTCTCATCTTGCTCTCCATCTCTCTCTCTCTCTCTCTCTCTTCTGATAGTCTGTGTTCTCTACACACAAGGCATCGGAAACAAGGAGTGGAGAGAGGTAAGGCCTGCGTCCACCACAAGCACACCTATAGATTGCCCAGTATATATAATAAACAAATGCAGAAGCAGGCAAACAAACACACATACACAGCATAATCCATTGTCAGATGTCATGAGCATGGCAGGGCCCCTGCCCCACTCACTGGATGTTAACTGAGACATACTAGCCTAAGGCATTGCCCTCAGCTTGTAGCATTGACCTAAGCTGTTAGCCTTATGCTATCAAACATTAGCCACACAAGGTATCAAATGTGGATGTGCGAACATCCAGCTTTACAGCATCACTGTATGTTCACACCAAGAACTGCTAAAGCTACTAAATCTTATGTCACTCCAAACATGACGTGACCGATGTGATTTACAACCAAAGCGCATCGAATTCAAATGGTAAATGGACTGCAACACTTTTCTACTTCTATGAGCACTCAAAGCGCTTTACAATGTATGCCTCACATTCACCCATTCACACACCGGTGGCAGAGGCTGCCATGCAAGGTGTCAACCTGCCACCGGGAGCAATTTGGGGTTCAGTGTCTTGATCAAGGACACTTCGATGGGGTCAGGCAGAGTGGGGACTCGAACCTGCAACCCTCTGGTTGCCGAACGGCACCTGTAGTACAAAGTACAAAGATGAAAAATTGATTGGCTGCTAACTGTGATTGACAAGTTCTCTGTGCTTTCTGCCCCGCCCCTGTGTTCTTTCTCATTCTGGGAATTATCTAGTTCGGCCGAACAGAGGTCATCGACAACACTCTGAACCCTGACTTTGTGCGCAAATTCATCTTGGACTACTTCTTCGAGGAGAGACAAAACCTCAGATTTGATTTGTAAGTGTTTTTGGCCAACAAAACTCTTTATATGTTCATGAGTGTGCCTGTGTGTGTGTTTGTGTGTGTGTGTGTGTGTGTGTGTGTGTGTGTTTCCTTTTGCCTCAGACTCAGTTAATATGTTATAATGCATAGTGTTCACTTACTCATACACATTTTATGCTCAGAATAATATTGTTCATGTTGATATATGTGTGCGTGAGCGTGCGTTTGTGTGTGTGTGTGTGTGTGTGTGTGTGTGTGTGTGTGTGTGTGTGTGGAAGAGAGAGAGAGAGAGTGTGTGGGTTTTTTTCATAAACGGGCTGTCACTGCTAGTATGTAAATTCCTTGTAGACATGGGTCACAAGGTCGTGCAGCCCCCTCCAAGACAAGCAACCAACTAGAGACAGGGAGAGAGAGAGAGAGAGTTTGATTGTGACTGTCAGTGTAACTAGATAGTTTGCTGCTTATTGTGTGTGTTTGTGGGTGCTTTTATATGTGTGTGTGTGCGTGTGTGTATTTGTGTGTGTGTGCGTGTGTGTGCGTGTGTGTGTGTGTGTGTGTGTGTGTGTGTGTGTGCCTAGGGAGGGTGAGAGACCAAGCGGGGGTAGTGAGGTGGGGTGGTAGGGAATGTTGTCATGACAACAAGCCTGAGCAGGAGGCAGTCACTCTGAGGGAGAAGCAATTTAACCTGCACTGTGCATGTGTATGTGTGTGTGTGTGTGTGTGTGTGTGTGTGTGTGTGTGTGTGTGTGTGTGGTGTGTGTGTGTTATATGCTCACTAAGTGAACACAACAGCACATACCTGTTGATCAGATTCCAGAGCACTCATCTCATATTTTTCTGCCATTTTAGTCCGCCTCTTTTTCCTCTCCTTCAGTCTCTTCATCTTCTCTCTCTCCATCTTTTCAGTTTAAATCTGCTGAACATTATCAACGATTTGCATCTATCTTCCTCAATTCATGTCTATTAAAACTCTCTGTCCATCCTTCTCTCTTTGTCTCTCTCTTCTCTCTAATCTTTCAATCCTAATTTAGTAATCTCTTAATCAGTTATCTCTCCTCGGTTAACTGTGTGTTCATCATCATCAGCAGCAGAAGCAACCAGAATCTCAATCTTCTTCCTCTCTCCCTCTCTCTCTCACTCGCTCTCTCTCTCTCTGTGTGTGTGTGTGTTTGTGTGTATTAATGTGTGTGTGTGTATGTGTATAAGTGTGTGTGTGTGTGTGTGTGTGTTTGTGAGTGATTAATTATGTTCTTCTGCTGTAAGTACACAAGAGTGACAGTATCTCTCGAGACAGTTTTTAATGAGCCTCTGGCGCGCACACACATACACACACACACACACACACACACACATGTGCACACCCCTGCTTCTCTGACATCATGTTCATTTACTGACTGTTAGTGGTCTCAAGATACTAAGACTGTGCCTTGCCAATGGATCTCTGACACAAAGACTCGACAAGCTAGGTTCAGGAGTTCAGGAATCTCGTGTTCTCTAAAACATGGACTTTTATTAAACTTTACCATAACTTAAAATCGGATGTGAATCACTCCTTAGTCTTGTTGTTCAAGGTCAACGAATCCTGATGGTTGGAAAAAGAACAAGAGAATTTGATGCAACATAGACTGTAGTCTAGTGAACTGGCAGCTAGCACTTACTGAATGGGACACAGAAACTCACTTCTCTTATACCCCATTCAGTTAATGTTAGCTGCTGGTTTGCTATTTGGTCTGTGTTGTGTGGTAACCTTAGAACTCCTGTGAACTGCTACAGGGACTGGGAGTTGACAAATAGTCATAGGGACAGTTTGAGTTGGTGGGCCTAGGCACAGTGGCCCGTGCAGCAGATACTGGCTATACCCATGTAGGGCACAGGCCTTGGTGGCTACCTGCGTCCGTGACTGGGACCCAACCGTGTTGGGCGTGTGGGTGTGTGTGTGTGTGTTTGTGTGTGTGTGTGTGTGTGTCACTGTACCTTTATAATAATACTATTCTAATAGAACCCTTGTGGCTTTGAGGCAGTTGAAGGTAGGTGTGTGCACATGCACATACAGAGAAAGGTGTGTGTGTACGTGCAGATACGTGTGTGTGCATGTGTGGGTCATGTAGAAATGCCAGGACATCCACAAAAGTCCTTTCATCGGTTTCTCGGTGGGTCTGAAATAGAATTTTCCAGAAAATTACATCACACAGGAGGGGAGGAGGACATGCAGGGAATGGAGGACTACTACTGAGAGGACAAACGCAGACACACACACACATACAGACACACAGACACACACACACGCACACAGACACACAAACACACACACACACATGTACACACACATGTATGACACACACACACTTACTTACACACACAGAGACACACACACATACACAAACACACACACACACGTACGCACACACATGCATACAGACACATGCACACATATATACACACAGACACACACACACATATATACACACACACACGCACATGGACACAAATAGTAGGGTATACTCATATTGCAAACACACTCTCTCTTGCTGTCACACACACAGACACAGGTGCTGACACATAATACATGCATATATACTGTGGGATGTAAATGTGTCCTGCTTTTTCTTCCAGAGTCTCTCACCAACAGTAACACACACTCACACCACACCCACCCACCCACACACACACACACACACACACACCACACACACACACACACACACACATACACACTCACACCACACTCACACTCACACCCCACACACACACACACACACACACACACACACACACACACCACACACACACACTCTCACACCACACCCACCCACACTCACACACACACACTCATACTCACACACACCACACACACATACACACACACACACACACACACACACTCTCTCTCTCTGTCAGAGAGTTTGTGTGTGATAGAGCTGTGTGAATATGTTACTTCATATTGATGTGTGCTTTGGTGTGTCTCCAAGGTAATGTAAGATTTACCAGTTGTGGAGAGCAGGTTCATTTGAATAGAACATGAGACACACAATTGGACAAGTCTCTTTATTGCACACTCAACACTCATTTACTCTTCACACACACTCACACTGCACACACACACACTCACACTGAACTCGCGCACAGACTCACACTGAACACCCACCCACACACTAAACATGCACACACGCACTGAACACACACACGCACACACACACACACACACACACACATTAAACACGTAGACACACACTGAACACATGAATAGACACAACACAGTTGGTGAATCACCTGCCTTTTATATAAATCACAGACTTCACTGCCCTGGCAAACATACATGCACACACTTGCACACTCTCACACTGAACAAGCCCATGCACACACACAAACACACACACTGAACACATACACACACACTGAACACACAAATAACACACAGTAATGAGCCGGTAATGAATCACCTGTCTTTAATATTAATCACAGACATCACTACACCACACACACACACACACACACACACACACACACACACACACACACACACACACACACACACACACACACACACACACACACAGCTGTGTTATTGATATATGTCCATGCACCTGCCGATGGACAGCATTCACTGTTTGTTCAGAGACCCTCCTGGAGACACCTGGAGAGATCAATGTCCCGTGTGTGTGTGTGTGTGTTTGATCTTTCTGCTGCTATGTCCAGTGTGTAAATGTCCAGAGTGTGTGTGTGTGTGTGTTTGATCTTTCTGTTGCTCACACAAGAGGTTTCTAATGAGAGGCCGTATAGTGCAATAACATTGGCACACTGAATGTACTTCACTCCACACTGAAACACACACACACATTTGCACTGTGCATGTGTGTGAAAATGCACTGAAAATACACACTGAATCTGCTTGCACTCACTGAAGTTGGTTGCACCACACTGAAATCACTTGCCCAACACACTGGATTTACTTGCCCTACTGCTTGTTGTACACACTTAAACACTGACACACGTACACTGGTAGGGGTGGGAATTGATGTGATTTTATCAATGTCAATGTCTTTGCCAATTTTGCTTATCAGTCTAATTCTTAATCAATTTTCTTATCAGTTCCTTATTGTTTACAAGGTATTCTACACAGGTTTTCAGTGTGAGCAGGTAGGCCTATGATATAGCCTATGCTACTAAGGAGACCGTAGCAGCTTATCAGAATGAGGGAAACCATGTAGAACTGTGTTATCCATTTCAAGTTTGTATTCAGAAAGACCCATTGACCACTGGGCTAAAAAACATGCCTGTATTGATAAGAGGAATCGATAATCTCAGAGGGGTACGATTCCCGTGAAATTAAGCATTTGATTGTTGGTTTTACTCGGTTCTCGGTTCCCACCCCTATACACTGGGTACGTGTGTGATACGCTGAAAATACTCACACACACTGAAGCTGCTTCCACACAACACACTGAAACATCACGTACACTCCACACTGAACCTGCTTCCACTCACTGAACTCACTTGCTCTTTCAGCGCTCCTGGAAATGAGTATAATGTAACAGGATGTTCCACTCTCAGATTAGCCAAAGAATTCGATTTGAAGAGAGAGAAAATGTCTCTCCATGTGTGTCCTTCCATCAAACCTTGTTTGTTCAGGCCTGAAGATTTTATTAATATATTCTCGGGCACTTTGCACAGTCTTGAAACCATATAGCCAGACCTGACTGCAGTGTTCAATGAGGAGTATGCATATGACAACTATGTGCACACAGCTGCAAACAGATTCAGTGTGTAACGTAGGAAATTCTGTGTGTTGGCATTTCAGTTTCAGTTGTGTATGTGCAATGTGTGTGTTTTCAGTGTTGTACAAGTGCACAGTGCAAATGTGTGTGTGTGTTTTAGTGTGAAGTGCAAGTACGTTCAGTGTGCATTACCAGTATTCCAAAGTTATTGTACTATAGGGCCCTCAACCTGTAGATTGCACACACGCACAAACACACACACACACACACACACTCACTGCTTATGTCTCACTTCTGTGTGTGTTTTGTTTCACAGGTATGATGTCGACTCCAAAAGTACCAACCTGTCAAAGCATGTAAGTCTCCTCGATATAACACACACAGACATACACACACACGCACAGACACACACACACAGACACACGCACATACACACACACACACACACACATACACACACACACACACACACACACACACACACACGCACAGACACACACATACACACACACACACACACACACACACACACACACACACACATACACTTATTGTCATTAGAGATAGGACCCTTGTATTGTCATACAGTACAATACACACGTCAACACATCGAAACATACACTCTCTCTCTGTCTCTCTCTCTTTTTTCTTCTCCTTCTCCGTCCATCCATCCATCATTCAGCCTTGTCTCTTCCTTCTACCTGTCGTTTGAGGCCCTATGGCCCTGATAAAAGGATTAGATGTAATTACATTAAGAGTCAATGGTGTATGGGAACCCTGGCACTCCGGTGTGTGTGTGGGTGTGGGTGTGTGTGTGTGTGTGTGTGTGTGTGTGTGTGTGTGTGTGTATGTATGTGTACTGGTATTTGTCTGTGTGTGTGTGTTTGTGTCTCCATATATGTTGCCTCTCTGTATGTGTGTGTGTGTGTGTGTGTGTGTGTGTGTGTGTGCGTATGTGCGTGTGTGTACTGGTATTTGTCTGTGTGTGTGTGTCTGTGTGTGTGTCTGTGTGTGTGTGTGTGAATGCGTGTGTGTGGTGTGTGTGTGCCCACACAGCCCCGAGCTGTTGTTTCTAGCTGTGTTTAACACATCCACTGTATCACCTGCAGGGAGAAACAGCTGTCCAAGGGAGAGGCTCATTGTGTACTCTGTGCATGTGTGTGTGTGTGTGTGTGTGTCAGCACAAGAAACTCATTCTGTACTCTTGCTGTTGTTGTTCTAGTTAATTTATATTGAGAGACGTTGTAAATATGTATGTAATGTGTTTCTTTGTGCAGTTGTGTGTGTGTGTGTGTAATGTGTTGTTTTATGCAGATGTGTGTGTGTGTGTGTGGTGTGAATGTTATGTGTTGCTTTGTGCAAATGTGTGTGTGTGTGTCTATGTGTGTGTTTGTGTGTGTGTGTGTAATGCGTGGGTATGTGTATGTACCCTCCATTTCCTGACTGGGCTCCCTTGCTCTTCCAATTCACATGTAGCACTAAGTGCCCTTTAGCCATGGGGGGCGCCAGTGGGCATCAGTCATGCATGCTCTCCACAATTGGCCTCCCAGGATCATGACCAGCTGATAAACCAAACACTCTTGTTCCCCACGCTCGGTATAAAGCAAATGAACTTCACGACCATAGCGTGAGCTGATATGTGAACACACACACAGGCATACGCACATACACACACACACACACACACACACAGAGCCAGAGACTAACACTGATCTCACGCAGAGCTCCTGCAACCTAACAGCTCCCTGGTAGGGTAGGTTGCTAAGTAACAGTAACAGAGTCATGAGGTTGATGCCCAGGCACTACACACACACACACGCATACACAAAAGGTTACGGGTAATCTTAGTCACTTTTGATAAAATTCAGTTGACCCCTTTAGGATGTAAGGCATCAATCAGGTGAATTCCTGGAATTATTTCTGCACTTTGTGTGTGTGTGTGTGTGTGTTTGCGTGCTTGTGTGTGTGTATGTGTGTGTATGTGTTTGTGTCTGTATGTATATGTATGTGTGTGCGTGTGCGTGTGCGTGCGTGCGTGCATGCACATGTGCATGCATGTGCGTGTGTGTGTGTGTGTGTGTATGTGTGCGTGTGTGTGTGTCATTATGAAAAGGTATTAACCCTCCCCAGTGGCTTGCATGGGGCACAAACAAAAGCCCAGTTGGTGTTCTGCTTAAGTACAGAGAGCTAATAGCACCTGCTTGGCACACACGCTCACACACACACGCACACACCACACACACACACATTACACATTTCACTATGTATTACACACTCATACACACATTAAAAATACACACACAAACTGACAGCTGACCTCACCGTTGCCTAGCGCAGGAACACGTTCCTACAGTTACTAATGAGGTGAAATCAGTCAGGAGGCTGGGCTTTTCAGAACCAGAATTAGAATCCGAATCAGGTTTACTGGTGGAGTATACTTACATACACAAGGAATTTGACTTTGGTAGATGTTAACTCTCTATACATTCAACAAATAGACAGGTACTAGTATACATTCAGAAGACAAATAGTAATATAGACACATACAGTTCGATAGAGAGAACAATATACATATAGGCACATATCAACATAATGTACAAATAATGCAATATGCAACATAACAAAATACATGCAATATACCATGTACTAATAATACAGTATACAAATAAGACATAATATTCAAGACAAAGTACACATGGAGTGGGATGTAGTAAGTAGGTAGTAAGTGTGCAAAAGTAGTGTGCAAGATGCAGAGTGGAATGATGAAGTATGTAACGTGTAGGAGAAGTGGGTGAAGGGCCAAAGTGGGGATGACCAGACTTATCCACACTTCAGGAGACTGATGGCAGTGGGGAAGAAGCTGTTCTTGTGTCTGGTTGTTTTTGTGAGCAGGGATCTGTAGCGCCTGCCAGAGGGGAGGAGGTTAAAGAGAGTGTGTGCAGGGTGTGTGGGGTCTTTGATGATGTTCTCCGCCCGCTTCCTGGTCCTACTGGCAGTCCTGGAGGGAGGGCAGGGGGTCACCAGTGTTTTTTTCAGCCCTCCGAATTGATGTTGAACTCCTAATTCAGAGCCTGGGAAATTATGGATCCCAGAAACTTGAATGAGCCCACATTTGGGCACACATTGGGCTTTTGGAGATTATTGGGGGGGGGGGGGGGGGGGGCTCGTCATCATCCTGAATCAGCTGGAGTTTGATAGCTGGGTCCTTTGTGTTTGAGGGAAAAGAGAAATGGGGAAAGGACACACCCCTGTGGTGCACCAGTGCTGGTTGTCCGTGTTCCAGATGTGACATCTCTCAACCACACATGATCACTCCTGTCAGTCAGGAAGCTGGAGATCTACTGACAAATGGCAAGAGATACAGTGAGTGATAGTGTTGAATGTCGAGCTGAAGTCCACAAATAGGATCCTAGCACAGGTCCCTGGCTGGTCAAGGTGTTGCAGGATGAAGAACAGCCCCATGTTCACTGCATCATCCAATGACCTGTTTGCCCTGTAGGCAAACTGCAGGGGGTCCAGCTGGTGACCTGTGATGTTTTTGAGGTGGGTCAGCACCAGGCATTCAAAGGACTTCATGGTGACTGAAGCCAAGGTCACAGGTCTGTGGTCATTCAGTCCAGTGATGGAGGGTTTCTTGGGAACTGGGATGATGGTGGAGCTTTTGAAGCATGAGGGGACTTCACACAGCTCCAGTGATCTGTTGAATATTTGTGTGGAGATTGATGCCAGCTGGACAGCACAGACCCTGAGACAGGAAGGTCTTACACCAACAGGGCCTGGTGCTTTATGGACATTTTGCCTCATCTCATGTGCATAATGCACATCAGTTACAGTAACACACACACATACACACACACTGGCTGGAATAATGCACATCAGTTACAGTAACACACACATACACACACACACACACACACACACACACGCTGTCATTTCATATGCTGGCATAATGCATATCAGTTACAGTAACACACACGCATACACGCACACACACTCACACACTGTCATTTCATATGCTGGCATAATGCACATCAGTTACAGTAACACACACACACACACATACACACACACACACACACACTGGCTGGAATAATGCACATCAGTTACAGTAACACTCACACACACACACACACACACACACACTGTCATTTCATACTCTGGCATAATGCATATCAGTTACAGTAACACACATACACACACATACACACACACATACACACACAGACACACGCACACACTGTCATTTCATATGCTGACATAATGCACATCAGTTACAGTAATACACACACACACACTGGCTGGAATAATGCACATCAGTTACAGTAACACACACACATATACACACACACACGCGCACACACACACACACACACATGCACACACTGTCATTTCATATGCTGACATAATGCATATCAGTTACAGTAACATGCACATACACACACACACACACACACACACACACACACACACACACACACTGTCCTTTCATATGCTGGCATAATGCAGATCAGTTACAGTAATACACACACACACGCACACACACACACACACACACACACACACTTGTCCTTTCATATGCTGGCATAATGCACATCAGTTATAGTAATACACACACATACACATACACACACACACACTGGCTGGAATAATGCACATCAGTTACAGTGATTTACACACACACACACACACACACACACACACACATACACACACTGTCCTTTCATATGCTGGCATATTTCGCATAAGTAACAGGCTTACACGCACACACACACATGCACACACACACACACACACACACACACACACAGCACCAAACCTGGGATTCCCCCAACGTGCTGCCCCTGTAGTTGGCTTACGCACACACACACACACACACACACACAGCACACTCACACACATATACACACTCACTCTCTCTCTCTCTCTCTCTCTATCCCTCTTACACACACACACACACACACACAGGTCCCTCTGGAGAATAGTGGCTGCTTAATGACATGTAATGTAATGTAAAGTACACTTGGATGCGCTTACCCTTTTCTGACATCCATATAAAACCAGTAATGGGCTTGCACTGTGCGTACGTCCATGTATTTGTGTGTATGTGTGTAATGGGCTTACACTGTGTGTACGTGCATGTGTTTGTGTGTATGTATGTGGGGGGTCTGACAAGCTTTATCTTAGTTATGGGTTCTCTGAGTGTGTTAGAACCTGCAGAGAATAAGATTATACAGCAGCTATGCATTAGTGTTCAATTACCCTGCCATAATCTGCTCTCTGACCTATGTTAGACCTCTGTCGTGTGTGCATGTGTGTGTGTGTGTGTGTGTTTGTGTGTATGTGTGTGTGTTTGTGTTGTAGCCAATGTGTCTTTGTATCCATGTGAGTGTTTCTGCCTATGAAGGTTTCAGATCCCTGAACTTAAGACCATGATCCCTTCACCCATCCCGGTTCTTGCAAGCACAAGATCCATTGAAGGTGGAGAGGGTATCAGTTGATCTGGTTGCACTTGGACGGTCATTCCACCAGCGTGGAATCAAACATGAGAAGAGTCTGGATTGACCTGCACAAGGTGTTTGCCGTGCTTGATAATGTTCCTTAGAGGAGCGAAGCGGTCGGCGGGTGACATAGGGCTTTAGGAGAGTATTCAGGTAGATGGGAGCAGAGCCATCTATCACCCTGTAGGCCACCATAAGTGCCTTGAATTTGATGCGAGCAGCCAAGAGTAGCCAGTGGATTTCAATGAACAGAGGTGTGACGTGCCTTTTTTGGCGGGTTAAAGACCAGCTGCATTCTTGATCATCTGTAGCGGTCTCACTGCACAGGCTGGAAGACCTGATAGGAGGGCATTGCAGTAGTCAAGACGAGAGATAACCACTTTCTGTACCAGGAGCTGGGTTGCATGTTGGGTTAGGTAAGGCCTGATTTTCCTTATGTTGAATAGGGAGAAACGGCACGACCGAGCCACAGAGGCAACGTGATCTGCAAAGATCAGCTGGTCATCGATCATGACACCGAGGTTTCTTGCCACTTTGGTGGGAGAAACAGACAGGGAGTCGATCTTGATGCTGATGTTGTGGTGTATGACTTGTTTGGCTGGGAGGACCAGCAGTTTGGTTTTGGAGAGATTTAGTTGGAGGTGATGTCCTCTCATCCATGCAGATATATCAGAAAGACAGTCCGAGATCTGTGTTGACACCGTGGAGTCATCAGGCGGAAAGGGCAGATAGAGCTGGGTATCATCAGCATAGCAGTGATAAGAGAAGCCATGGGAGTGGATGATTGAGCCCAGTGAGGTGATGTACAGGGCGAAGAGAAGGGGCCCCAGCACAGATCCTTGGGGTACTCCTGTGGTGAGTTGGTGAAGTGCCAATGTCTGTCCTAGCCATGATACATTGAACGATCGTCCAGTAAGATAAGATTTAAACCAGCGTGTTCAACCATTTCAACCAACCATGTTCTCATCAGTAAACAGTAGAACCACTGGCATACATAACAAGCATACAGATGTACTCATCAATAAACAGTAGAACCACTGGTGTACAACAATAAGCCTGTAGATGTTCTCATCTGTAAACAGTAGAACCTCTGGCATACAACAATAAGCTTGTAGATGTTCTCATCAGTAGTAGAACCGCTGACGTACAACAGTAAGCCTGTAGATGTTCTCATCAGTAGTAGAACCGCTGGCATACGACAGTAAGCTTGTAGATGTTCTCATCAGTAGTAGAACCGCTGGCGTACGACAGTAAGCCTGTAGATGTTCTCATTAGTAGTAGAACCGCTGGCGTACAACAGTAAGCCTGTAGATGTTCTCATCAGTAGTAGAACCGCTGGCGTACGACAGTAAGCCTGTAGATGTTCTCATCAGTAGTAGAACCGCTGGTGTACGACAATAAGCGTGTAGATGTTCTCATCAGTAGTAGAACCGCTGGTGTACGACAGTAAGCCTGTAGATGTTCTCATCAGTAGTAGAACCGCTGGTGTACGACAGTAAGCCTGTAGATGTTCTCATCAGTAGTAGAACCGCTGGTGTACGACAGTAAGCGAGTAGATGTTCTCATCAGTAGTAGAACCGCTGGCGTACGACAGTAAGCGTGTAGATGTTCTCATCAGTAGTAGAACCGCTGGCGTACAACAATAAGCCTGTAGATGTTCTTCTCATTAAACAGTGGAACTCCAGACGTACAACAACAAGCCTGTAGATCTTCACATCTGGAAACTGCACTTTTTCTGACTTGGGAGGAGTGATAGCTCTGTTAATGCTGTTGCTGTTGTTGTTATGTTTTGTTTTGTGTATTTATTTTGTTTATTTGAAGGCACATTTAGTTTAAATATTCAGCATTGGTTTGTTTACCCCTTGAGGCAGTCAGCAAACCAAGAAGCGGCAAAGAACAACCTCAATCACTTTAGTGGGCTCTCTCCGTTCCTCTCTTCTCTTCTTTTTCTTTCCCTCTTGTCTCTCTATCTGTTTCCTCTCGTTTGCCTTGAAATGTCCCTTCCTCTTTTCTCTTGATTTCTTACCCTCTTTTTTATGACTTTCCTTTTCAAAGACTTTTTCTTGCTTTCTCACTCTTTCTTTCTTATTCTCTCTCACTCTCTCTCTCTCTCTGTCAATCACACACACACACACACACACACACACTCCAGGGGGATACCTAATGAAAAGCAATCCAGACGTGAGCTGTCTGTTTGGGTTGAGAGATTTTGTGTGTGTGTGTTTGCGTGCATGTGTGTGTGTGTGTGTTTTAGCTGAAGGATCAGAAGCTCAGCTAGAGGTTTATGCTCCAGTGACCAGTGGCACCTAATCAATATGATGGAGAGAGTGGCCGAGAGGAGTGGATGCACAAACACACACACACACATGCAGACACAAGCGAGCGCACAACCACACACACACACACAGACTTGCATGTAGCACAGTTACACACAACACTACTCTACACACCTAAAATAACACATATAAAATACAGACCTCACCTCTCATATAGCTCACTCTACTCACCCTACAAACACAAACATACGCACACACACACACACAAACACATGCACCCAGTGCCTGTCCATGAGCAACGTCCGATTTTCCTAGCAATCACGCCACTTCCTGGATTTTTGACGGAAGGCTGTCATTTCAGGTATCAGTTAACTGTTCCTGATTGTTTTGTACTGAAAAGACATGACACTCTGTTTTCATTGGATGATCCCGGTGCGTTTGACAGATTCATTTGCATAAAGTTGAGCAGAGCCCAATTTCTTGACAGGACGGAGCTACGCAATCAGCTCCGCCACCAGAGACAGTTCAAACCAATCTTTGGTGCCCCCTTCCTGACATGCTCTGATGCTGTCTGTTGAACATTAATTGAAGTCTTGCAGTGTGTTGTAGTCAATGGACAGTGGACAAGCACTGACACACACACACACACACCTAAGAACTGAGACTGACTTTTTCTCTATTTTTAACAGATGCACACACACAATCACAGACACACACACACACACACACCACACACACACACACCACAGCCTCGTACTGATGAATATGAATATATTTCTGCGTTTCTCTGATTCTCCCTCCCACTCTTTTTCTTTGTCTCACCCTACTTTCTCTCTTTCTCTCTCACTCTTTCTCTCTCTCTCTCTCTCTCTCTCTCTCTCTAATCTATCTCTCTACCTTTCTCTCTGTCTCTGTCACTACAGGATTTCCTGGGTCAGGCCACTTGTACTCTTGGTGAGGTTGTGGGGTCACTGGGTGGACGCTTGGAGAAACCCCTCGGGTGAGTGTTACACACACACACTCATACACACACACAAACACACACACACAGACTCACACACTAGAGCACAAATACTGGATTTCCCAGCTCTGGCCCAACAGTACCTGATAGGAGAAATATTTTGGGTTGTGTTCAGCCAGATCAGTAGCCTGGGAAAACCCATCCTGATCTCTGGGCAATTTGATTTCACTCAGCACCACAGTATGGCCACCAGACCTGTTTGCGCTTAATTTTGTTTGCCTGAGATTGAACCAATCAAAAAATCTCCTTTACCATGCCTTGACACGATGGAGACAGGCTTAACACCCAAAACCAAAATCAAGAAATAACCAACTGGGACCATTTTGATCTACATTCATTGGTTCCTCCTCCTAAGAGAAATTGGTAATGACAGCTTGATATCCAGATCAAACTCAAATTCAGATTGAGGTAATCGGTTGCAAAAATCCAGACTATCATGTCATCAGACTATCATTTCATTTACTCATTAAGCAGGGTATACTTTAGGTGATCTAAAAGTCCGTTTTTGTGAAAAAGATCAATTAAAAATATTGGATGTAACAGTCTTCTTCAGGGCCACAGGGATTTGTTTATGTAGTCACGGCAACACAGCAGAACGACAAATAGACAGGCTGTCATGGAAGGTCTTCAAAAGTAGTTGTAATTGGGAGAGTTTAGTGTGTGGAGGTATTTCTTCTTAGTGGCCCTGGCGGACAGTAATGAAGCCGTTGGTTATTTTAAGAGGTGTGAAGTTAACCATCGTGAAATAGGATGGCAATGGAACAAATTATTCACCATCCACAGTTGACCTTACTCTCTTTCTGCAAAACCAACCATTAAACCTAAATGGATGAATTATGTTAACTAGTTTCAGTGACTGTGGCTGTTCATTTTAAGATTTCCAGAAAAAAAGAAGTTTTTTCATCTGTGGTAAGACTTAAAGGCTATGCTATTGAAGTGCTTGTGTGTTAGCATGCTTGTGGGTGGCCTCTCGTGTGAGTGTGTGCAAAGAGACTGCAAAGGCAAGCTATCAGTCGTCTTCAATTTAAACACCTCAAGCAAGCAATCAAACCTCACTACCGAATATCCTGACTCTCTGTACGAAACGAGGAGTGTAGAACAAGGGTCTGGTTTTATACTAGGCTACAAATGCCCTAAAGGGTCAATCTATCTATCTATCTATCTATCTATCTATCTATCTATCTATCTATCTATCTATCTATCTATCTATCTATCTATCTATCTATCTATCTATATCCATCTATCTATCTGACTGTGTTCTACAGTTGTGTAGGCATTTCTGCATTGTCTGGAGCCAGTGTGTAATGGGGGGTAGGTTTTTCCTTTGTTTATTTCTTAGGAAAATATCTTAAGGTTTTTTGTTTGGTGTTGTTTATGGTTTTGTTTATGTTTTATGTGTTTTTTTTGGGGGGTGGTGGTGGTGGTGGGGGGGGGGGGGGTTGCAGGAGTGTACAGTGAACCGATTCTGTTTACTGTGTAGATTGTGTGTGTTTTTGTCCATAGAGTAGTGTAGTGGTGGTGTGTTAGCCGTCATGTTATATGTAAGTCAGTCTTTATGTATGTATGTATAGATAGGGATAGATAGATAGATAGAAGAAACAAAGGATAGTGAGAAGAATCAGAA
>PYXC01002022.1:382500-392500 GCA_015244755.2 Tenualosa ilisha
TGAAAGTTTTCTTGATCACATCCCTCTTCATGATAATCACACACACACACACACACACACACACACACACACACACACACACACACACACACACATGCTCTATGGATTTATGCTTTTTAAAATAAATGCCTCTTCTATGAAGCCCTATCCTGGGACTAGCCCTGATTTCATCCTGCAGACTGGCATTAGTGTGTGTGTGTGTGTGTGTGTGTGTGTGTGTGTGTGTGTGTGTGTGTGTGTGTGTGTGTGTTCTAATAGTGTGCTGATGTTCTCAGTCTGTTGTAAACTACACCAATTTCATCCTCCATTCTATCTTACACCAGTGGCCACTTATCAGCCTGACATAGTCCTCCCTAGTCCACCCTCAATGCGCACACACACACACACACACACACACACACACACACACACACACACACACACACACACACACACATGGATACAGACACACACTCTCTATCTCATCAATCTGTTCTCTTTACGGTTCAGTCTGCAGTAGACTCTGCTCCTCACCCCTGGATAAAATCAGCTGCTCTTCTGAGCATATCATTTCCTCTTAGCCTCCTCAGCTGAAGTACCCAGCACCCTTTGTGTGTGTGTGTGTGTGTGTGTGTGTGTATGTATGTATGTGTTTGTGTGTAAAGTGGGAGAGAGAGAGTGAGAGAAGGTTAGGTTATGTTGTTGCACTGTGAGAGGCTCCTCTTCTTGTGAGTGCTGCGTCTAAATTGTGTGTGTCTCTCTTTGTTTGTGTGTGTCTGTGTGTGTGTGTGTGTGTGTGTGTTTGCACTGTGATGAGCTTCATGTGTCCTGTGAGTGCTACATCTAAAGTGTGTATCTGTCTGTATGTGTGTGTGTGTTTGTGTGTGTGTGTGCGTGTATGATGTGTGCACTTGCACTGTGAGGGCCTCTTTGTGTCCTGTGAGTGCTGCTTCTAAGGAGAGGTCAGAGGCTTCATGTTCAGTCCCTCAGCATCCACTGTTGATGAGGTGTGTGTGTGTGTGTGTGTGTGTGTGTGTGTGTGTGTGTGTGTGTGTGTGTGTGTGTGTGTGTGTGCGCGCGCATGCTCTTCTGGGGATTCATAGTCAGTCCCTCAGCAATCTGCCACTGATGAGGACTAAAACCAGCCGTCTTGATAACGACATGATATCCCTGCTCCACACCGGAGGTTGATTATTTTAGCTCCGCACAGGAACACACAGTTTATAAATAAGTTAGTGTCATCCGCACACAGGATCAATGCTCTTCTTGGAAACAACAACAGATGAAATGGGATGCATACAAACACCTGGGTCTCAGTTCCACAGGAGATGTTTTTTTTCGTTCTTAGCTAGACTGATGCTGCGGAAGTTAGACGTAAGTGGGAATGTGGCAATTCATGTAAACACGGGCCACATTTCAGTTTATTTTTAGACCTCTGATTTTTCTAGATAGATAGATAGATGGATGAGTGGATAAATTGATAGATAGATAAATGATAGATAGATAGATAGATGGATAAACATTTAGCTCTCCCATAGAAGTACATTATAAATGTAGATGTAGATTGCACTGTGGCAGGGGTGACCAACCTTTTCTGTTTGTGGGCCACATAGGCTACTAGAAAATCACGTCTGCCAAGGGCCAAAATGAAAAGCCAGTTTTTAACCAGTTTTAAATGAAAGAGCCACTGTGTTTTACATTTTATTTTCAAACTTATTTTTGAACCTCTTTAAAAGATAGATAGATAGATAGATAGATAGATAGATAGATAGATAGATAGACGGATAGATAGAGGGAGAGAGACAAGGAGAAAGAGAGAAAGAGACAGGTCCTACAGTGCAGTCAGGTCATACAGTAGGTTACATACACACACCCACACATACACACACACGTAAATACATGCATACATACATGCATACATACATGCACATATATACATACATATACATATATACATACATATGCATACATACATATATACATATATACACACATATGCATACATACATATATACATATATACACACATATGCATACATACATACATACACACACACACATACAAACCTGCATTTGTACATATAGCACAGACATACATTCAGACACTACATACTTTATTCAAGGAAGGAAATTGAAGGAAATGAAGGAAATTCAGAAATTCCATCAGTGCTTTTTACCTCTTGTTGAAGACGTCATCATCATCATCATCATCATCATCTCTCCTTCTCCATCTCCATTCCTCCTCTCCTCCTCTGTGTCCTCATGAATCTGTTTTCCATCTGAAAGTGTCCTCCTCAGCAGCGCTAACGGAGCTCCCCCACCAGCAGAATAGCACAGCCTCAGGCGGTCAGAGTTAAGTGCTTGGTCCCCGGGCATAAGAGAAGCGGTTAGTGAGCACTGAGCTCCCTGCTGACTGACTGACTCATGCAATGATCTCCTGATGCCTGTGAAGAATGTTAGAGATTCTGAGAGCCCTTCTAACGCTACATGAGCTGACTTTGGTAGCTGTGAAAATCATCTACGGGCAACTTACAGTTCTTGCCATTTTCAGACCCATCTCAGTACCGTGATCACTTTTTCAAAACGCAAACAGTGCTTGTGAAGAGTGTTAGATTCTGAGAGTGCAGCTGCCCAGACAGCAAAGTTCTGGTGGTCTATCAGTGGTCTGCTGGCATCTTTTGCTCGTCGGTTCACCAGCAGTCTGCCAGCAGCTTGCTGCTATTTCGACAGAAATTGTATTTTCCTAAAAGCAAAAATACCATATATGGCAAAAGATTGGCAGGCTGCTGGCGGACCTCCAGGGAACTAACGAGCAAAAAATGCTGGCAGACCACCAGCAGCTCGTTTTCAGGGTAATGGTGGTTAAGATGACTTCAGTAGCTAATTACGAGAATCTTGGCCCAGCTTAGTGCCGTTCTGTATTGTGGGGTTAGGGATTGTGTTGGACTGTGCCAGAATCGGACATTAAAGGAGAAGTCTGATGTGTATCAGTCCATAGTCCTGTTGCTTGAGGTCACTGAGTGCTGTCTGTTAGAAAAAGAACCAGAAAATTTTACAACATACAATTGAAACATAGAACCGAATAGTGAACCAGCAGCTAACACTAACTGAATGGGGCACAGGAAAATGAAACTAAAGTGAGCCTCTGTGCCCCGTTCAGTTAGTGTACTGGATTTCTCCTTGTAGACAAACAGCCTCATATCCCTGTGCTGTTCTCTGTTGTAATTTAGCAGTGGGGGAAGTCTGTGTTTGGGAGGGGTAAACATCAAGTAGCGTGAGGCTAGCTTTCCTCTAATATCACATTCTACCAGGTGTGTCCGCTGTATTAGATACATTATTATTACGTTATAAATACATATTAAGTACAAATGAATGCAAAGATGCGTTGAAGATGAGTGGAAATTGAAAGTTTTCCATGAGAACCACGCACTGTGTCTTTAAAGTGCCCTGCTGATCAGAACTGTATTCTAAATAAAAACGTATCAAAACCATGTCCGCACCACATGCGCACTGATTGCGGTCTGAATGAGGCATCAGTGTTATTTTCAGTGATATCCACTGTACACTCAGCATCCATAGTGGTAATTATTAATTATTGCCACCTACACAAGTCCAAACCTCACTGTGTTCCCCAGGCTTCAGGGCTGTATGCTGGTTTGGATAATATCCACATGTATGCTGGTTTGGATAGTATCGCTCGCTAAATAACTTATTACACCTTTATTAATACCTTATTATACCTTTGTTAAAGTATATTAGATTTTTTTCTAGTGCAAATTGATGTGGCTGATTTTAAACTAATGCTGGTGTGTTGGTTTGTGTGTGTGCGTGTTTATGTTGGCAGGTTCACCATTTGTCATAAGACTGAGGTTGTGAAAAACACACTGAACCCTGTGTGGCAAGCCTTCAAGATCCCTGTGCGAGCACTCTGCAATGGAGACTACGACAGGTGAGATGGGGCCGGGGGGAGACCTCAAAAGGTGTGTGTGTGTGTGTGTGTGTGTCTACATGCATATGTGAAAGAGGTGGTGGTCAGTGCCTTATATTAAATAAACTCTTCTTGTCCTGGCACACACACACACACACACCCCTCAGCATGTTATTTCCTGTCAGTACATCATAATGATGGTCTTGGCAGGGTGGGCTTTTGTACTGTTGCCTTTATAATTAGAACAGCCCCTTTCATTACTGTTTTAATCCTATGCTTTAATGCTATGCTGGCACTGACACACACACACACACACACACACGCACACACACACACACACGCACAGCCTCCTCAGCCCACAATGGAGCCTGCTGCTGCCAATCACAGGAAAGAGCTGGATTTGTGTAGACCAAAAGCCCCCACTCCCCCCCCCCCCCCCCCCCCCCACACACACACACACACACACACACAAACACACAAACACACACACATGCACCAGATGGACTCACACACACACACACACACACACACACACACACACACACACACACACATACACGTACACAACTGCCTCAATCATATCTGCGCCATCCACACAGCAGCAGAAGAGAGATCATTCTAGGAAATGATTGACAGAAGAGACTGTGTGTGGATGTGAGAAGCAATTTTGTGTGTGTGTGTGTGTGTGTGTGTTAGTGGGTACAGACAGATCAGAACTTACTTTTCCAACTTACTTCTTCATGAGATTTTGCAAGGCTTTGTGTGTGTGTCTGTGTGTATGTGTGTGTGTGTGTTGTATTTGGTCCGTATGTGTGTGCCCCTAAATAACTTGTGCATTTGTGTGTGGGTGTATAGGAGAGGGATTATGTCCCTCGCTCTGTGTGTGTGTGTGTGTGTGTGTGTGTGTGTGTATGTGTGAGGGGAAATCAATTGTGCTCAGTGAGCAGCCCCTGCTGGTCTCCAGCTTTAGTGCTTATCACTGGACCACAAGCTAGGCGACTACTATGGGGATTAGTACCCACCTCCAGGGTACACACATATACACACACACACATGTACACCCACATTTAATATGCACACACATTTGCACTTACACGCACACACACACACACACACACACACACACATATACTCATCGATTATGCACTGGTGGATACTGTCACTCACTACTGAACCATCAAGAGCTGCTTATCTATGTCTGAACATAGAAACCAGGAAGTTAGTGTGTGTGTATATGTGTGAGACACACACAAACCCTGGAGGTGTGTGGTGTGAGATAAGACCTCATGACAATGTGGCGGAGGGCACCAGAGAGAGAAAGAGAGTGTGTGTGTGTGTGGTGTGCGTGCGTGCGTGTGTGTGTGTGTGTGTGTGTGTTTTGATTCCAACCTCCCTCTTTGTAAGGACCAGGTGTTAGACGCTCTGCTCCACACTGCTCTGCTTGAACACGTGCCCAGGGGGATTCTGAGCAAATGACACAAATGGCCAATGAGAGAAAGCCATTGTGCTTCCTGGCTGATCACCTCCCTCATTATGGCTGTGAAGGCAGCACATCCTAGCACCCAGTGCTGAGGTTGACATGTTCAGACTAGATGGAGTTCTGCTCTCCGGAAAAGCATTCTAATGCACTATGTATTGCTTACTGCACTTGTGGAGCCCTTTTAAAAATTATTTTTGAAAAATAAACATGTTTGACTAAATTGTGCTCTCTGCTAAGTTGAGTGTTTTCTCAATGTAAAAAAAACAAATCTAGCAATAGACGGCCCAGGTCGTATGCAGAATTTGCTATGCTAATTTGTGTCTGTGTGTGTGTGTGTGTAATGGTGTGTGTGTGTGTTTTTGGCTTAGTGTGCGCTTAGTGTGGTGCTTTGGTGTGTGTGTGCTAGACTCTACGATACACTAGGTGCCCAGATAGTCAGTGTTTTAGCCCTGGAAAAGGGATTAAATCTATTGAGCTGTGCTTCCCTTGCTGAATTCCCCCTACACTTTAACACATTCTGTGTGATGTGTCTGTGTCATGCATGCCAGGTAGACATTCTCAGATGCCAGGTGCCCATTCTAACTGGTGATGACAAAGCTAAAACATCCCTGTAGCTGCTGCTCTGATCCGGTGGTTATTATAAGCTTCTGGGCTGAAATCTGACGATTTGGACCTCTTCCTTGTGAGCCGGTCCTCTTGAGGGGTAATTGGCTGCCGATGGAGGTGCCAGAGGCCCAGTTCATTTTGTAACCAATCGGCCCGGATGGAGTTCTGATACTGTGCTTGTGTCTGCGAAGTTGGAGTGCATTCCAAGGGTTTTGGAGTGTTTCCCAAAGTAAGGATTCTCATAAGGGAGGCGGCTGGATGTGTATAAACAGAGAGGAGGCCTGGTAGTCCCCTTAAGAAGAGTAACTCCAGTCTCTCAGCTATGCCTGTTTTTGTGTTCCTCTATCTGTATTCAGGAAAACCAGTGTGTGTGTGTGTGTGTGTGTGTGTGTGTGAGAGAGAGAGAGAGAGAGAGAGAGAGAGGTTCTCTCCGTCTGCAATCTAACTGTAATGACTTCCTCTTCACAAAAGCACTCTGGATAGACCTTCTTCCTTAGTGTGTGTGTGTGCGCGCATGTGCACGTGTGCACGATTCAGAGAGAAACAGATAAGCCAAAGACTGCTCTTAGGCAAGGCAGTGAGAGTTTTTATCTTGTCTCTGTGTGAGTGTGTGTGTGTGAGAGAGAGTGTGTGTGTGTGTGTGTGTGTGTGTGTGTGTGTGTGAGAGAGAGAGAGAGAGAGAGAGAGAGAGAAAGGAGAAAGGAGGCGGTGAGAGCATCTCTAGGTTAAATTGCCTCTTGCTGGTCTCTGTTATTGAATACAGCCCTGAGAGCAGATTGGCAGGCAAGGCAGAAATGGCCTCTTACTGCAAGATAATGATGGTTGTGCTGTGTGTGTGTGTGTGTGTGTGTGTGTGTGTGTGTGTGTGTGTGTGTGTGTGTGTGTGTGCATGCGCGCGCACGCATGTGAAAAGGTGTGCGCTGTGTAGAGACTGAAATATGACCAATCAAAGGATTGTTGGCCTTAAATAGTGGAACACACACACACACACATACAGGTATTACACACAGGTATTACACACAGACCTAACAGATGCCTTCTCTCTCTCTCTCCAGAACAATCAAGGTTGAAGTGTATGACTGGGATCGGGATGGCAGGTGAAGATGTGTTGACCGTTTTTAACCTCTCTCTTTCTCTCTCTCTCTCGCTTTCTCTCTCATTTTCTCTCTGTGATTCTTCTCTTTCTTTTTCTGTCTTTCTCTCTCTCTCTCTCTCTCTCTCTCATTCTCTCATTTTCTCTGTGTGGCTCTTCTCTTTCTCTCTTTCTGTCTGTCTCTATCTAGTCTGTTCTTAGCTGCTAATGTCATTCTCATCAGCTATTGACTCTGTCTGCTAAAACTTTTTCAGATTGTTTCCAGGTCAAATGTCATTTCCTGTCTCTAAGTAATTTGTCAGTGTTAGCATACATGCACCGCTAACCATACCGCTAACGCAGACGCTCCTTCACCCGCTCTTTCCTTGAAACCATTGCTAGCTTGTTTGCTCGTTTTCCACTAGCATTTGTGGTAAAATTTTGCCTGCCTCTCTGTTAACCCTCCGCTAGCCTTCCGCTAATTCTTTTGCTAATTCTTTTGCTAGTTCATACTATGCTAGATCCTCAGCCAATTCTCCTGCTAACCCTCTAATGTCAGCCTTATGCTGGCTCTTGACATGATGACACGTCCCATATCGTTCACATATCCCCGTTTTGGGGCATCGCTAGGTACTTTCCCTTATCGATACTGGCCGGTCCCTTTAAGTAGGTGGGAAAGGTGAAAGGTCACATTCGCTTGATGCTAACCTCTTTCCTCTGCTTCTGCCCGCATTCATGGTCACATAGCATAATAAAGCTATAAATGGTTTAGAGATCTACAGTATGTGTGTATATATATATATATATATATATAATATATATATTCTTAGTAGCAGTAGGCTAACAATAATTATTCTATTTATGTAGCGTCTTCGCAGATTCCAAGGACACTATACAGCGTTTTAAAAAACGGGGATCGGCAAACACAGACAGGTTTCAGGAACAAATCAGATCCAAGTAAGACCTTAAGAAAGCAATAAGAAAACATATTCAAACTAAAAAGACAAAATAAAACAAATTCAACCAAAAAAAAAAAAAAACGCCTGCACGCACGCACACACGCACACACGCACACACACTCTTCTGAGCCAGTGTATAAGCCAAGAGGCAGGATGTCACTGAATACACACAGCATGTGTGTGTGGGTCAGCTGAACGTGTTGTTTCTGTGTGTGTGTGTGTGTGTGTGTGTGTGTGCGCGTGTGTGTGTGTGTGTGTGATTTGCAGCCATGACTTTATTGGAGAGTTCAGCACAAGCTACAGAGAGCTGTCCCGTGGCCAATCACAATTCAACGTCTACGAGGTATGTAATATCGTCACAAGGACACCCACACAAACACACATACATGCTAACACACACACACACTTGCACATAAAAGTCAGAGATGAAGGACATAATCACATACTCACAAGATGCAAATGACACATGCACACACATACAGTGAAAGATTACAGACACACATATATACACACATTCTGAGGCACACACACACACACACACACACAGAGAATGAGAGATGGCGGGGGCAGCTCTTAATTAAGGTGACAGTGGCGAGCTCAGAAGCAGCGCGGGCGGAATGTTTATTTTCAGCTGTATGAGTCCTCCCTAATGAAGAAGGAGAGGAGAACTGGAGAAAGGGGGGGGGGGCAGAGAGAGGGAGGGAGTGATAGAGAGAGAGGGAGACAGAGAGAGAAAAAAGGACCAGAAAAGAGATGGAGAACAAGGGAAGAGACAGAGAGAAAGAGGGAGCATGAGATGGAGAGAGTATGATGGAAAAAAAGAAACAATTGAAGAGAGGCATGAGGGAGGAGGAGAGATGGAAAAGAGGGAGCAAGAGAGAATAGAGAGGAAAAACATGTCAGACAAAAAACAGAGCAGGGAAGAGGAGGACAGAGAGAGAAGAGAGAGAGAGAGAGAGAGAGAGAATGTATGACAGAACAAAACACTTCAAGAGCAGGAGAGAGAGAATAAAACACACAGAAGTGTAGAGAAAGCAAGGGACTGACAGAGATGGACAGAGGACAGGGAGGGTGTGTGTGTGTAGTGAAAGAGAGACAGAACTGAGACAGAGGGATGGAGTGTGAGTGTGTGTGAGTGTGTGTGTGTGTGAGAGAGAGAGAGAGAGAGAAAAAAATGAGAAAGGACAGTAAATTATAAAATCATCTATCTGATATTTGCTTAATATAACCCGCCCATCGCCCATCTCTCTTTACACACACACACACACACACACACACACACACACACACACACACTGCACGGACACAAATTCTAGTACACAATCTGCTTCTCAGAATCTGCTTTTAGTTTCTGTTCAAACATAGAGACATCATTTGAACACTTAACTTTGTTGAATTTCACCACCAAACCCACCACTACATGTTTTTCAACACCAACACATACACACACACACACACACACACACACACACACACACACACACAGACTGAATCATGACCACTTAACTGCAACATCTGTCTTCAATGATGCATAATAAAAATAATTAAAAAAATGATATGCAGTGCTTCATTTTATTATGGTCAGGCACGCCAGACTAATGGACACCTGAGGACAGGCCAGAGAGGATATAGTGTGTGTTTGTTTGTGAGTGTGTGTGTGTGTGTGTGAGAGAGAGAGAGAGAGAGGGGATTGAGCTAGAAAGACAGTAAGATGAATAGTGATTGAAAGAAGATGGCAGGGATATGGAGAGAGAGGGAACGAGAGAGAGAAAGGAGAGAGAAAGAGTGTGTGTGTGTGTGTGTGTGTGTGTGTCGTAGGCGATGCCCATTAAGAGTGTAGAGAGGAGATTGGCCACATGTTGCTTCTGTGTTGCTGCCCTGACTGTAGTTTGGTCCCTGTTTAATATATCAGGCCTCTAGTGCTCACACACTTCCATCTCAATCCTCTTCTCTCTTCTCCTGTCATTTACCCTCTC
>PYXC01002022.1:395000-397500 GCA_015244755.2 Tenualosa ilisha
CACACGCACAGGTGTGCACACACACACACACACACACACACACACATACACATCTACAATATAGAGTGATCATCATACAGTGAATCATCACAGATCTCTTGGCTCACTGATCTTTTGTCCTTCCTGGTGGCAGTGCATTATGGGTATTATTGACGACCCTGGGGTCAGTGCAGCTTTGTCATGTACAGGCACAATGAGGCCTTGACTTGCAGATTAATGTTCTCACTGTTAAGACTCAAGACACAGTTCTATCACCTGAAGTCTTGTCCCACTTGGATGCGTGTTAATCAATATGTGTGTGTGTGTGTGTGTGAGAGAATACGAGTGTCTGAATGTGTGTGTGTGTAAGCTGAAACATGAGTTGTCAGTGAGTGATTGATGATCTGAACCCCCAACACACACACACACACACATACACCAATTGATCCCACAACAAGAAGAGGTCTCAAGGACTGTTTTCCTCTGAAGAGTCTCTCTTAGACAAGGGTTCTGTGTTAGAAATGGAAGTGCTCTCTTGTGCAGAGCCGATAGCTGAGATCCAAGCACATGATGTCATGTTGTGGACTGACTGTGGAAAGACATTTTTCCTCAGTCTCCACAGTGCCATCAAAAGGAATAAGCATGACACACACACATACACATACACACACACACACACGCACACACACACATATGTACACAGCGACACACACACACACAATCTTGAATATCCTTGGGAAACCAACATTTCCCCTCCACACACACACACACACACAGAGAGAGAGAGAGAGAGAGAGAGAGAGAGAGAGAGAGCACTGTTAAGAGCAAAGGTCTGACCCAGAGACTTGCACATAGTATCCTAATTTAGGCCATATCTACTCCCTGATTGCTGTCTCTGGAGGAGACACAGTGACACCCTTCACACAAACATACACACACACACACACACGCACACACACACACACACACACAGTTGAATGTATCTATTTACAGTCCTTGGGAAACCAGAGCTTCCCCTCCACACACACACACACACACACACACACACACACACACACACACACACACACACACACACACATACACGAGGGCACACACACATTCACTCACTCCCAGATGATTGACACCTAGCTGAAGTGGGACTCATTAGGTAGAATGACTCGTTAAGACAATGACTCGTTAGCAGTGCATCACTGGCTCTCGTCAGGAGAGGAGTAAGACGGGGTGCTAGCTCAGCGGTGTTGAGCATTGGGCCTGCTGAGTGCTTGCCATAGTGGGAAGACAAATCCAACCCAATCAGCTAATTGTCATTAGAAAGCTCTTGAAGAAAAAACATGCAGGAGTGGACTACCGCTGAGAATTACTCTATTGTCCCTGATTTATCCTCTCACGCAGCAGGTAGGTGTATGTGTGTGTTTGTGTGTGTGTGTGTGTGTGTGTGTGTGTGTGTGTGTGTGTGTGTGTGTGTGGCTGTTCAGCATGAATGCTTAAGCATAAGCTGCAACTCCAATTTGCATGAAGGATGCTGAGGGAGTTTGTGCTCATGTGCTTTGAGTGCAATTATGATGCTAAGAACACTGAGTTTGCATAAATGATAGACAGCTAGAGAGACAATAAGAAGGAGGAGAGATGAAGAGAGTGTAAGAGGACAAAGAGAGGGAAGGATGAGGAGAAATGGAGGTAGAGAGAGAGAGATGGAAAGAGAGTGTCATAAAGACAGAGGAAGAGAGCGAGAAGGAGAGGTGAAAAAAGATGGAGAGAGAGAGAAACAGAGGGATGAAGAGAGAGTATCAGAAAGACACTGAGAGAGAAGGATAAAAAGAAATGGGGAGAAAGGAGAAGCTTGACAAAGGGAGAAGGATGACAGATAGAGAGATAGAGAGAGGGATGACAGGGAGAGGGGAAAAGAGGGAGAGAGAGAGGAGGAGGAGTCAGAAAGTGAAAGAGAATGGGAAGAAGGGCAAAAGAAAGAGTGGAAAGATAGAGTGAGCTGAGGAAGTAATGGAGAGAGAAAGAAAAAAAGAAAGAAAGAACAAAAAAAGAGAGGAAGGCACTGCACTGTCAGAGGCACCTGTGTGTAATTTTAGCAGTGATTTTACACCCCCCCCCCTCCCTACAAGCAGGAAAGAAGTGCACACACACACACACACACACACACACACACATAGTCTCTCTCTCTCTCTCTTTTTCTCTTTCTATTTGCATGAGAAGGCTCTCCCTTTCTCACACAAACAACATGTTTACATGCAGGAGAGAATTTTCACCTACACACACACACACACACACACACATTGGGCAGTCTCTGAGGAGGAGTATCAAATAGATGTCTTTGACAGGCTGGTTACTCCTGTACCTGCAGCTGTATTCAAGCCCCCATCCCCCTACTCACACACACACACACACACATACACACACACACACACAGACACACACATACACACACACACACAGGTGGCAGCAGCTGGGTTTGTTCCAAGCTGTCATGCCTTCATCTTCACACCAGCATGAGACTGACTACACA
>PYXC01002022.1:407500-410000 GCA_015244755.2 Tenualosa ilisha
ACACACACACACACACACACCACACATATACACACACAGGTTATAGTTGCGGCTTTGCACTTTTCACTGTAGGTGCCCAGAGCAGATGTCTACTACTACTACTACTCAGTCACACTCACACATACACTTACACATACACACACACACACACACAATGGAACATCCATGACAATTATGGGTGTCTGCCCCTGTTGCTGGCACAGTTCTCATTGGGATTCCAGAACCAGAATCCTCCATCTGGAACTCTTAGCTTAAGTAACCAGGGAGACACAGAACCAAGATGCCATGTCACTAATTATCAACAGACGGGATTCCATCTGTGACCCCCCCCCCCCCCCACCCACACACACACACACACACCCTACTTAGGGGTACACAACTATTATCTGACTAGCCTTTCCATGCACAATATTATTGCATATTCCAACACCGAAAACAAATCTTTTTGGAAGTGAACGCTGAGGTGGATAGATTGTGTGTGATCGTATGTGTTCTAGTGTGTACAACGAAAACTTCAAATATGATGACGTGTCGTTGCTATGACACTGATTGACGTTGGTGTTCTAGAAGCTTCCAACAAGTGTTCTAATTTGAGTGCAAAACTTTTGAAAAACAACACGAACACAGTAGTGTGGACCGAGATAGTTTTGACCACAGATATGCATATTTACATTTACCCAGCTTAATGTCTACATGACCTTAGGCCCCAAAAAAAACAATGCCCTAGTGCCCCAGAGACAAATCTGCCAGTCTGGATGCCAGTCTGTTCTCTTGCAATGCGCCCAGATGCCTTTGGCCCCAAGGACAGGGACGAGCAAAGCTGGATTCATTGCCATCAATCAAAGCAACACCAGCAGGCACAAAGGGCAGTTTATAGTTCAGGCAACAGTGTCACTTGATAAAAAACTGTAGGACGCTCTGCAGATGAGAGCTACTAGATTACCAGTCTAGTTTTGGTAAAACAAGAATCACTTCTTGCTACTGTCATGAAAACAAAACCAATATGTTGTCAAATCAAGAATGACAAAAAATCTATTTTTATGTGTTAAAGAGATATTTGTGTTTCATGGGAATCACTTCCTCTTCTTCTACCCCCATAGTCATTATATCCACCTTATTAATCCACCTCCATTGTCTCCAGGCAATCATAATGAGCACTATGTTTCTCTCTTCTCTGATGGCTCTCGCCTTACGCTTACAGGATCACAGGCCAATAAATCACATGACTGTTATACACTGTCATTTATTAGGTCTACTAATGGAACGGCCTGAGGTCTCATTCACACCGCACTGTAGGCGGCGCAGTCGCGTAGCGCCCGCGGCTCTTTACCGTTTTCATTTTTCCTTGCATGTTAGAGCTAAAAGGTTAGAGCTTCCACACTGCCGACATGAACTGTGCCGCTTCAGTAACGAAAATAAAATGAAAATAAATAAAAGAAAATAAATAAAAACAAAAAATAAATAAATAGAAATAAACAAAAATAAGAATGTCTGCAGTGCAGATCCTTGGGTATGTGGGGTGGTTTAGGGGATCACTATGGCAACCAGTGGTTAAATACATATCTCTGCAAATCTCCAGGGCCAAATGTGGCAAGTATCCAGAAGTACACCAGACAGTGTGACGGCAGAGTATACCCCTTTATATGTGGGCAAGACACAGGAGTATACTGGGGAATCCCAGTCTCGAATACCTCTCTTTTCATGCAGTGTAATTAAGGACAACACTCCATTTACCTAAATATAAGAGTTAGTATACACTTATCTACGACATGTCTGCACATTTGTACTTTATGTATCGCTCTATATGTCTCCATTTTAACTGCATCTTTCTATAGGCTATTTATCTTAAACATATTAATCGGCTAACACATCATATAGTTACTGTGTTATGATTTATCAGTTGTAGTTACAGTGTTATAAAGGTTCTGTAACATTACACATAGTAGAAGCCTTCTTACTGTCTTACATAGATCAGTGCTACTGTATATGTAAGAACCTTTACCTATCAACAAAGACCAATTGTTGTAATTACATTGTTATAAAGGTTTATTACACAACACCTTATATAAGAATGACTAATAGCTAAAACTAATGACTAATAACTGGATAATGATAATGTGTGATTAAGTCTCTCTCTCTCTCTCTCTCTCTCTCTCTCTCCCCGTCTCTCTGTGTGTGTTTGTTTGTTCCCCCTGTAGAATGGCAATCCTCAGAATCCTTACTGTCATGGCATTGATGGTGTGATGGAGGCGTATTACCAGAGCCTCAAGTCAGTCCAGCTTTATGGACCAACCAACTTCTCACCTGTCATCAACCACGTGGCCAGGTAAATACACACACACACACACACACACATACACACACACATACACATACACATACACACACAAATGCACACACACACACATACACATACACACACAGACGTACACATGCACACACACACAGATACCTCAGTCAACAACTTTTCACCCATCATCGTAGACCTTGGCGGGGCAGG
>PYXC01002022.1:415000-440000 GCA_015244755.2 Tenualosa ilisha
ACAAACATGTTGTGTGTGTGTGTGTGTGTGTGAGAGAGAGAAGAAGAAGTTGGTAGAGAGGAGGTTCGCTTGTGATACAGACAGATTGTGTCATACAGAGAGAGTGACAGGCTGCGTGAGTTAGACAGGCAGTCAGCTTGTGAGACAGACAGGTTGCAAGAGTGAGATGGGAGGTCAGCTCGTGAGAGAGACAGGTTGCATGAGTTAGACAGGAGGTCAGCTTGTGAGACAGCCAGCATGTGTGAGTGAGACAGGGGGTTTGCTTGTGAGACAGGCAGATTGTGTGAGTGAGACAGATGTGTTGAGATGGTCCCCTGAGCCCCCAGAAAGAGGCATTTGGCCAGAGGGACTCATCTGCTTCTCTAAATGTCTGCATTGGTGGCCAAGCCTACAGACAGCAGATCTCCACCCACACCACCACTCACACTCTTTTGTGCCTCTCTCTCTCCATTTCTCTTTTCCCTTCCATCTCTGTCTCTCTCTCTCTCTCTTCTTCTCTTTCTCCCACCATCTCTCTCTCTCTCTCTCCCTCAATCTTTCTCTCCCTCCCTCCCTCCCTCTTTTTCCCTACCCCTCCATCTCTCTCTTTCTCTCTCTCTCCCTCTATCTTTCAGAGGGCTTATTATGCTCTTTGCTCACACACACACACACATGCACACACACACACACGCACACACTCACTTTCTCACACACACGTACACACACACTTACACACACTTACACAGTCTCACACACACACATTCTCTCGTACTCCTACACCTTTTGCACTCAGACTTCACACAACTCCCACAGGATCAACTCACAACTCGCACAAAATTACACACACACACACACACACACACACACACAAACACACACACACAATAGTCCCATAGTCACACATTATTGTCAAGTGTCAAACATTATACCAGTTTAGCTCCTGTGTCTAACTAGTGTTCTATGGTACACTGTCACCGGTACCTACGGTGATATTCTTTGTATTCTCAGAATTAGTTCTGTTTATACTTGCTGGTTTTTAACAAGTTCTCCTAACTTCTCCCTTTCAGTTTGTGCCGTTCCGCGACTACATAGACAGAACCGGGAACCACATCCTGAGCATGGCCCGTCTGGCCAAGGACGTTCTGGCGGAGATCCCTGACCAGTTCCTGTCCTATATGAGAACCCGTGGGATCAAGCCCTTGCCGGCCCCGCCTCCCTACACACCCCCGGGGGGCCCCGCCCTCCAGACGCAGATCTGACAGGATGGGGGGGGCCTCCCCTCCCCCGCCCACTCTCTCTACCCTCTACCCCCCCCTCTCTCTCTTCAGTCCTCTCCGCATCACACTGGGATGGTAGGAGGGTAGGAGTGTGGAGTTCACACAAGCTCCCAGAGTCCCAGTCTCTCGCTCTCTCTCTCTTGGAACCGGATCAAACTAAACCGGACTGGACTGGCTTAGACTGGATGGATCGGCCTGCAGTTTCCAGAAGTGTAACGGGTTCTAGGCAGAACCCTGGGGAAGGCTTGTTTACTTCCACCTGTACAGACAGAGCTCTTGTCTCAGCAGAACACTGGCCAATCAGCACGCACGTTACCCTCTCCAATGGCATTCTGGGAAAAACAAGCTTAACAAAGCATGGCCGACCTCTTCTCTTCCGAGCAGCCTACTGCATGAGTGGAGGATGGATCAGTGGCTGGTGAATGATTGAGTGGTTGAAAAGATGGATGAATGGATGAATGGACAGATAGATGAGTTGTTTGATGGAGAGATTAATGGAAGGACATATCGATGAGTGCATGACTTGATTGGATTGATTAGTTGAGAAGATCATTTGAACTTACCGATTGATTGATTAATTGATCGATTGACTGATTGTGTGGGAGAGTGGGGAGGTGAATGGGTCGATAACTGCATGCTCTGATGAAGACGCTTTTAGAGATACTCTATAGAATGATGGAGTTTTACTCTTATACTCCGGGAAAAACAAACAACAAGCAATCAAACAAACACACACACACAAGCAAATAAAACAAACAGGCCTTTCTGTGAGACAGTCTGTGAGGAGAGCATGTCATACACCTGCAGACACAAACTCACTCGACTGTTGTACAAACCTGGAAATAGACTTCTGCTCAAACTCACATACTAACTAACTATTCTCTTTCTACTGCTCTCTCTCTCTCTCTCTCTATCTCTCTCTCTCTCTCTCTCTGTCTTTTGCTCTCTCTCTCTCTATCTATCTGTCTCTCTTCTTCTCTCTTCTTTCACTCAATGTTTACATGTGATGGATTTTTACCGTTGTATACTTTTATAAGCGTTCTTGAATTTACTGCTCTTGAACTACTAACTTTGGAATATAGGGGATCTTCTTCCGGGCGCTGTGTTTGTGTTTATCATTACCACGGGTGATTTGGGTGGGCTACGAGCAGGAGCTAGATTGTGAAATGCTGAGGGCAGAGTTCAGAGTTCATCTGAGGGTCAAGGGTCAACTAGAAGGTCTTAATGGTTGATGTTGAAGCACGTTCTCTTACCCCAACCCTGCCACCCACCTTCTCTGCCCTCCACAGCCCCCTCCTCTCTCAGAACCCTCTTTGTCCTAGTGGCCAATTTTATCTTTTTTTTGCTCCATCGGTGTGGGTGTGTTCACTAAAGATAAAAGATGATTTTAGAAAAAAAAATCACAAAAAAAGTTTTCAAAAGCAGCTGTTCTCAGACTTAGTTTGAGACTTGGAGCCCAATGGTCAAAAACACAGAGCCGTGTTCACTTTGTCTTAACTTCAGCCAGTGGCTGTGAGCATGTAAGTGTGTGTGTGTGTGTGTGTGTGTGTGTGTCTGTTTGTGTGTGTGTGCGTGCGTGCGTGTGTGTGTTTGTGTCTGTATCTATGTGTGTGTGAAAGAGAGATAGAGAGAGTGTGCAGGGTCTATCTCAGTCACCTGCTCTGTGTCTTGTTTACTGATCTCTCCTTCTGTCCTCTGAAGGAAATCATACTGGAGATGTACTACACACACACACACACACACACACACACACACACACACACATACAAAACAGAAGAGAATCAGACTGGAGATTTACTAACACAAACACATGCACGCACGCACACACACACACACACACATACACACACACACATGCACACATACGCATATGCACACACACATACAAAACAGAAGAGAATCACATGGGAGATGAACTACACACACAAACAATGGCACGCACTTACACATGCACACAAACACACATGCACATAAGTGTACGCACCTGCACACACACACACAAGAGAAGAGAGTCAGACTGGAGATTGACTGATGTCTGTCCATCTGCCAGGCAGCCCTACAGCTCATGGTTCACACTTTGAAATATACTGGTCACTTGAGACCACTCTTCCAATTTTCTATTTGTCTGAGTGTTATACACACCTCCTGCTGTCTCTCTTTCTCTCTCTCTTTCTCTCTCTCTCTCTCTCTCTCTCTCTCTCACACACACACACACACACACACACACACACACACCCAGCTCATCAGGTGAACCACACCTTCTCCATTGTCTGGAAATTAGATGTGTGAATGTTGACTGCAGTTAGATTTACACCATAGGTGAAACCCACACACACACACACAAACTTTAGAAGGTTGGGCCCAGAGTTCCCAGCCAGAATCTTACCATTGTACATATTTTTTAGTTTACATCTTACATTAGGCTGCATCCCAAAGCCAGTCTTGTTTTTAACACAATCTATTCTAGTACATTAGCTGCTTCTGGTCATATAGACTCTACTGTGTTTGACATCAATGCTGCCATATACAACTCTTTTGCCTCTGATAATCTATAGTGTTTTGTAATCGTCACACATATAAATAACCTGATTTTATTCATACTATTTAACATTTTTAATTTTTTTTTTAAATGCATTTCATATATCATCATATTTTTATTTCATATTAATGTTACAATGATTGAAAATGTTCGTGGAGGGGGTAAGGAATCTTTACATGACACATTGCTGCCTGTCAGGTGTGCTGAAGTTGGAATAAGTGTTGGAATAAGTGTGTAAGCAACACAACAGACACCATTTTAACTTCCACTTGGAGGCGGAACGCCATATAATGCCAACGTCATACGCCACAGGTTGGCCATCTCTGCCTTGTTTGAACCATTTACGTTAACGCAGTGTGATGCCATATCGTCCTTATTCATGTTGTTTCTCAGACTATAGACGCCTGACTTAAATGTAGCAATCTCCAACAACTACCGGATTCCAAAGTCAGGGGCAATGAAAATGAAGAAAGAAGTACAAAACTGGAGGCTCTCTCAGTTGCAGAGAGGCGGGTGTGTGTTGGGGTGGGCTGTTTGTCTGTGGGGGGCGTTTGGGCGGGTGTTTTGCATGAGGGCTTGAGTTTTTACTGTGGGTAGGTAGGTAGGTAGCGTTCTTTCGCTGACGCTTGTAGATGCCGTCGTCGCCGTCGCCGGCCGTCGTCGTGGTGATCTTTGCCGCTGACTGTCGTGTGCTCGTGAGCTGCATGTTCACGTTGGTGCTGGTGCTGTGCGGTCAGTGCCGTTTCCGTGGTGACAGGACAAACAAACACACCTGAGAGAAAACCATAGGTGATGAAGACGATGTGGTTGATGATGATGATGATGTTGATGATAAAGGATCATGGCTGACCAAATGTAGTTGTGAAAGAACAGGGTCTCCTGATGAAGCCTAGTAGAGTAAGAAAGGCAGCATAGGGAGGTTTTCTCTCCCGACTTCTCTCTGCCATTTTCAAATCCCTGTGCCACGCCTTTTTCTGTAGCCGAACCGCAGCAGTCAGCGGTCTACTAGCATGCGCACAGCATGTTTATGTGTGTGTGTGTGAGAGAGAGAGAGTGAGAGAGGTGTGTGTGTGTGTGAGAGAGAGAGAGAGAGAAAGAGGTGTGTGTGTGTGAGAGAGAGAAAGAGAGTGTGTGTGTGTATGTGTCAGTATGTATGTATGCAACGTGTGTGTGTGTGTGTGTGTGTGATTTTAACAGACCGGGTTAGTTACTCTCGCGGTCCTTGTTTACTGAAGATGATACCCAAATATGATATTGTATGCTTGTCATATAAAAATATAATAATGTGCACAATGTTTGCATGTGCAGTTTTTTTCCATGAGATGCACCCGTTATTTGTTAAGAGTGTTTTGAAGATTAGAGAAGTTAAATGATGAACATTATTGTACAAAAAATGGCCTTAAAATTCTCACAGAACTCTCGGAAATGTGCGATGCCTTCAGATATTCTTGAATTGTTCTATATTTTGTGTTGGTGTTACTAATGCTTTTTAGTGTATTGGTCTTTGCACAGATTCACTTCATGAAAAACAAAAAAGAAATCAAAATTTCTGTTGTACTTTTTGAAATTGGTTGTCAGTCCGAGAACGCATGACTGAACTATGGTATTATCCATATCATGAAAATGACTATTTCTGTATTAAACTGGATTTTTAAATAAACATTCTTATCTAACACTAAATGGCTTTGCTGTTATCTATCTTTAAATCTCAACTCTGCTGCAACCTGGAAAACTAGAACTGTGAATCCCCTATTTGCGTAAAATTCCCTCCACTTAAGCAAGCACCACTATTTCCGGTAATTATGATGTTACGCTGGTACGAAACGAAGCTAGATCTCTAAACTGGTTGAACAAACCCTAAACTGGCAATCTGAGGAACACCAGGAGTTGTTATCGAGCTTATTAGTTAAGTTTACCTTGGCTAGTAACCTAGTACTACTACACTACCATTCATGGCAAAGATTTAACAGAACCACCCCAATTCATTGTTTATCCTCGATACATTCAGGTTTATGTTGGATGCGATTTTAATTATTTTAATTCTTCAGCAGCAGTATGCTAATAGAAAACATTATTCAACACTAAGAATTGGTTTGAATAGAAAATAATTTAAAGTCAAAGGAGAAATCCAGTGTAAATCAGTTCACAGCTCTGTTGTTCAAGATCACCAAGTCCTGTTGGACCGAATAGTGAGCTGACAGCTAACACTAATGAATGGGGCATAGAAACTTACTTTTAGTTTCGTTTTTCTATTCATTTTCCTATGCCCTATTCTAACATTAGCTGCTGGTCTCCTATTTAGTCTATGTTGTATCAAATACTCTCCTTTACATACAGCACTCTGTGACCTCCAACAAAAGGACTGATTGAATCACACTGGATTTCTCCTTAAATGCATATTCAAGCTGGTAATGTGAAGCAAAGCTTAGCAATTTAACATGAATGTCATCCGATCATGATTCAGCTTAGGTGTGACAAAGGTTCAGAAATCCCCTGTGGACACAACTAAGGTGTGACTGTGGTCCAGAACTCCACAGACCAGACCAGAGAGAGGCGCAAACGTTCGTTAAGTTCCGTGTTCTATTTTCGCGGGGGGGGGGTCCCCCTTTATGCAGACCAGAGTCGACCCCTCATACGCTGATACAGAAGATCATTGAAAAGTTCATATTGTAACATTATGTGACACTCCAACTTATGCAGACCGGAACTAGTCACATTTGCTGTATTATGTTGCTCTGTCTAAGTTAGTTAGTATTCACTGATCTTTGGTCTGACTGTGGTCCAGAACTCCCCTGTGGACACAGCTAAGGCGACTCCCAACCCTACTGGGAGTCTAATGACTGTTTTCCATATGCCTCTGAAGCAGTAATTGTAGCTTTCATCTCTGTAATCCCCAATTATAGTCAGCGGAGAGGCCAGGGAGGACTTACACACACACACACACACACACACTCACACTCCGACAGGGTCATGCACTCAAGCTAGCAACACACGCACAGCACACACACTACAGTAGTGTACGTACAGTACATGCGTCCGTGTTACAGATCCTCATGGTGATACGTGTAGTGTACAGTCCGCAGCAGTGAAGTTGGAGAGAGGTTGTAAATACTTTATCTATCTAAAGAGGTGACTGCCCTCATCTTAGAGAACCTATAATTACATACATACACTCACACCACCTGCTCAGAGACATGACTGTCTCATAGATGTGCTCTATGGAAGGTTGTTTTTTTTTCCCTTTCAGCAAACTGATATGTTTAGTTGGTGGCGTGTAAGTGTTGAGTTAAATGTCCAACAGGGAACTCATCTGCTGCTGATAATAACGACCTCTCTAAGGTCACCCATCCGAGAAGTACAAGACAGGATTGAACAAGGTGAGAGGAGAGAAGACCAGGCTGCCGCTCAACCAATTAAATCTACCTACTGGTGCATGGATGAGCATGTGAACTGAATATATAGAGTTCACACGATATGTGGAAGAGGGAGGGAGAGTGGTTGTGCAAGGAAGACATGATTCTTTGACACAAACGAGAGAAAGAGAGAGAGGGAGAACTAGCTGCTTCAGAGAGAGGTCTTCACAGCTAAACTGTCAGAAACAGTGTGGTCCTTCTCAGATATAATTATGCCCAGCCTGAAAGACTACACTTAATGATCATCACTGAGAGGGTACTGATAATTAACGATCAATGCTGAGACAGGACTCATAATTAATGATCAACACTCAGAGATTTCCACGTGTTGGCCTCACGTAGACCTGTATTTATACAATTGGAGCAACTTACATTGTAATTGTCTCTGCACACGTGTGTGTGTGTGTGTGTGCGTGTGTGTGTGTGTGTGTGTGTGGGGGGGGGGGGGGGTGTTATGTCAAACCTGGGCAGATGTTTTTCTTCTCATTTAACCAGTGCAATTAGATAGGGATATATAAAAAAACATGTTGAAACAAGATGGCTTTGCCTTCTGTTGCTCTGCTCTCTCTCTCTCTCTGTGTGTGTGTGTGTGTGTGTGTGTGTGACAGGATGTGCGTTCTAACAGTGTAGAGTACGCAATTTAGAGAATTCATCCATCTGGTAAAATCCTATCTAGATTATGTGAGGACTCTCTTTAAAATTAGCTGCTTAACAAGGTAGCTGTTGGAATGACAAGTTGCTAACACGTTACTGTAATTTCAGCACTTCTGTAGAATTAGGCCACTGACTCAAAAGTAAAGTAATGGCCTATAGGAATATATTCAAGGGCTCAAGCCTAATTAACTGCAGAGCTGAACTGTTCAGTGGAAAAACAGTGCAGGTCACATACACACACACACACACATACACACACAGACACACGCACACGCACATATACATACACACACACACACACACAAACACACACAGACACACACACACATACACACACACACACACACACATACACACACACACACACAAACACACACAGGTGAGAGAGAAAGGGCCTATAAAGGCAGCTCATGTAGCATTCGGCTGTCTGTCTGACTGACTAAATTTGATTTATCCCTGGGTCTGTAGTACTGTGTATTCTCTATGGCCTCTAATGTAGGGTGGCCATACGACTTCATTTCAGTGGTCTACCCCTGGTAAAATACAAGAAAACACACACACACACACACACACACACACAAATACTGTCAATGATTTTTGAAACGTCACTTATTTTGATGGCATTGGCTGTAGAAATAGGACTGTCCCCGGCTTTTCAGGAAAATGTCCCTGATTTTCATCTCAGAGGTCTGGTCACCTTAAAACATCTTCAGTAAGGCACTTAACCCCAAGTTGCTCTAGGAGTAACTGGCTGTGGACTAACTGAAAGTTGACAAATAATTAAGTTGCTTTGGATAAACGCTTCTGCTAAATGCACAAATGTAAAGTAATGTAAATGTGTGTTCTCTACAGCTGCTAATGGGCACAGCAGCGTCGTGTAGCTTCGTCTCGCTATCCTCTCCTGCCCTTCTCACCCTGTCAAAGGACGTTAGCCGCGCTGAACACAGCGATACTGACATGTTGGCCCTCATGTGGAAACATCACCGTTAGATCACCAACGAAGCCCTCAAGTCGTAGACCAGAGCAACGATACACCTGGCAGCTACACTAACCCAGGATACAGTACTAGTATGACACATACACACACACATACACACACACACACATACACACACATAAATGCTGTCATTCCCCCTGTCTCTCTCACTGTCTTTCACTGTTACACACAGTGATAATAACACACGCTCTCTCTCAAACACGCATACAGTCACACCGGAACACATCAAGGTCAGACAATTCCAGGGTGTCCGTTAGGTGTGTGTGTGTGTGTGTGTGTGTGTGTGTGTGTGTGTTGGTGAGCTGTGTGGACTGCGCCGCAGTGAACTGCTATCCTATAAATATCCCAGCAGGTTAATTTTAACTGTGTGTTCTGCCCACTACGAATCCTGTGCCTCATCCCAGGCAGAAGACAAATCACCTCAGCATGTGGACGACTGCATTTGTGGACCAGCACAGGAGACAAGCTAGCAGGCTAAAGAGCTAATAAAGTTTGTAGTCTCCTCTATGGGATGTATGTACTCTGTTTCATAGCTATCTGACACACTGCTAGCATTCAGATCCTACTGAGGAGAAAAAACAGATTTTGTGCTCTGTGCTCTTGTATGTTCTTATACACACCCGTGTGTGTGTGTGTGTATACGAAAGAGAGAGCAAGAGAATGAGGGAACTCTGTGTGTGTGTGTGTGTGTGTGTGTGTGTGTGTGTGTGCGTGCACGTTCAGGCATGGGTGTGTGTCAGTATTGACCACACGTTAGTCTGATCCCACTCTTTCTGTCCCACTCCCATCTCTCTCTCTCTCACACACATACACACACATACACACACACAAACACACACACAGTAACTGTATTTTTGGCCCATTTGACTTTGGCTTCCAGTTCATTTCCCTCCCACAGGCTACAGCAGATATGTTCCATCTGGGTCCAGAACCTGCTGCCTCTGGCCTCTGTGTGTGTGTGTGCATTTGTATGTGTGTGTGTGTGGTGTGTGTGTGTGTGTGTGTGTGTGTGTATGCTGCACATGTGACATTCTACCCCATGGGTTGTTCTCCCTCTCTCTCTCACTTTCTCTTTCTCTCTCTCCTTGCTTCTCTTTTCCCTCATTTTTTTCTCTTCACACCTCAGTAGCAGTTTCCTCCACATGACTGTTTTCCCCAGCACACACACACGCACACACACATACACTCCACATGTACACTCACACATGCACACACACACACACACACACACACACACACACACACACACTCCACATTCACACTCCACATGTATGCATGCACACACACACACACACACACACACACAGACAGACACACCTTGATGTGTTTTCTGCAGAGCTTGTGTGTCCAATAAAGTCAGGCTGCAGTGTGAGTTTGCTGGACAGGGGCTTCCAAATGAGCAGCATCTCAAGGTTAAGCCTTGTGTGTGTGTGTGTGTGTGTGTGTGACTTTGTGTCCCTGCCCCAGTGGGTATGTGGAATGTGAGGCGCATTCTTTATTCAGCAGTCTGACACTAACATTCAAGGTAAACATATTTTTCTTGAGCCTTTGAAATAACTCAGCTGGATTTCCACAGTATACTTTAGTTTAGTGTCAATGTTGGGTCAAAGAAAACTTCTGGACCACCCAAGACTCCCAAGAATGGAAATGTGTTGATAAGTACATCACGGGAGATTGTAACACGTTGTTGATGCTTTCCAGAGCCTTAAGATATATGTGTTTGTGTGTGTACCAGTTGATTTGAGTGTACCGGTAGTCAAACTCTACATTTGAGGTACAATGTAGAGTTATGGCATACAACAGAGGTATTGCTATGAGTGTGTGTGTGTGTGTGTGTGGTGTGTGTGTGTGTGTGTGTGTGTGTGTGTTAGCATGCCCACAAGTCTCTGGTTATTCCAGGAATGTAAATGGAACAGGTGTGGCACTTTTATTAAAAGTGACACAGATGTGTTCAAATGGCCCTGCCAGGTGACAGTTGACAGAAGTGTGTGTGTGTGTGTGTGTGTGTGTGTGTGTGTGTGTGTGCGTGTGCGTGTGCGTGCGCCTATGTGTGTGTTGATCTGAGCATCCTAGAAATGCAAGTGGGCACAGGTGTGGCATAGATTGAGAGTGGCACAGGTGTGTGTGTGTGTGTGTGTGTGTGTGTGTGACTGGCATCACCTGGTGATGCTGGGTGGCAGCGTAGAGTGAGGTAGAAATGAGGGTGGCGTGGGTAATGACACTGCCACTCACACTCAGAAACACACCCTCTATTACATCAGCAGCCTGTGTGTGTGTGTGTGGTGTGTGTGTGTGTGTGTGTGTGTGTGTGTGTGTGTGTGTGTGTCTGTCAGTCTGTCAGTGCTATGGGTAGCTATGGGTAGCACTCTGTGTGTCCACAAAGAGTGCCATGTGAATGTGTCCATGGAGAACACTGTGTGTGTGTGTGTGTGTGTGTGTGTGTGTGTGTGTGTGTGTGTGTGTGTGTGTGTGTGTGAAGAGTCCTGTCTGTCATGCCAGTGTGTGAAATAGGCCCTGATTGGCTTGGGAAGCAGGGAGGGACAGGAGGTGGGGGGATGTGTCAAGTCCAATTTCCTCTCACATACAGTGGTTACGTGTGTGTGTTTGTGTGTGTGTGTGTGTTTAAAATTCAAACACTGACATGTTGAACTCACATCTGCTCAGCCTACATGGGGGCCTTGTTTAGATATGGCTCTGGTATCAGTCTGTCGCAGTGTAGCAGTGTAGGAGTCTGAAACAGTGTGTAGTTATGTGTAGTAATCTGCAGCTATGTGCAGCAGTCTGAAACAGTCTGTAGTGATGTATAGCAGTCTGTAGCTATGTGTAGCAGACTTTAGCAGTTTAGCAGTCTGAAACAGTCTGTAGTTATGTATAGCAGTCTGTAGCAATGTGTAGCAGTCTGTAGCTATGTTTATTAGTCTGTAGCTATGTTTAACGGTCTGTAGTTATGTGTAGCAGTCTGTAACTGTGTGTAGCTATGTTCGCCAATCTGAAACATTCTGTAGCTATGTGTAGCAGTCTGTAGTTATGTGTAGCAGTCTATAGCTATGTGCAGCAGTCTGAAACAGTCTGTAGTTATGTGTAGCAGTCTGTACTTATGTCTAGCAGTCTGTAGCTATGTGTAGCAGTCTGTAGTTATGTGTAGCAGTATGTAGCTTTGTGCAGCAGTCTGAAACAGTCTGTAGTTATGTGTAACAGTCTGTAGCTATGTGCAGCAGTCTGAAACAGTCTGTAGTTATGTGTAGCAGTCTGTAGCTATGTGCAGCAGTCTGAAACAGTCTGTAGTTATGTGTAGCAGTCTGTAGCTATGTGTAGCAGTCTGTAGTTATGTGTAGCAGTCTATAGCTATGTGCAGCAGTCTGAAACAGTCTGTAGTTATGTGTAGCAGTCTGTAGCTATGTGTAGCAGTCTATAGCTATGTGCAGCAGTCTGAAACAGTCTGTAGTTATGTGTAGCAGTCTGTAGCTATGTGGAACAGTCTGAAACAGTCTGTAGTTATGTATAGCAGTCTGTAGTTATGTGTAGCAGTCTGTAGCTATGTGGAACAGTCTGAAACAGTCTGTAGTTATGTATAGCAGTCTGTAGTTATGTGTAGCAGTCTGTAGCTATGTGGAACAGTCTGAAACAGTCTGTAGTTATGTATAGCAGTCTGTAGTTATGTGTAGCTGTTCCTAGCATCCATTTGATGGAAAGTCAGAGGTCTGGTTTGGCAAGAAAGACAGCTCATTTGCAGCTCATTTGCAATAGGGGATAAATAAAATTGTCAACACTGTTTCAGAGTTCATATTCCACTCTGACTCTCTCTCTTGACACTCTCTTCACTTTTGATTCTCATTATTTGATTACTATATACTGAACTTTTGTGAGCCAAAAATGTAGGTCATCAATTATAGTATGGTGTCACCATGTGGACAAACAGTAAAAGAACAAAAGGAGGTTTTAAACTAGGTGATCTCTGCACCCCATTGTCTTTCTAATTCCATTGGTCATTCATTCTCATCCCACTCTCCTACTTTCTTTCTCTCCCTCTCCCTCTCTCTCTCTCTCTCTCTTACCTGTGCTGTTGCTGTAATCTGTCATTACTTGTAGTGGGGTTCTGAAGTTTTCATCTCAGCTTGAGATTTTGTATTTTACTTCCTTACTCACTTACCTACTTTATTTATTTATTTATTTATTTAGGGGGCACTTTGGTCATTTCTGTCATTTACGAAGGTGCGGTATCAAATAATATAGCCTGCCTATAGTGTGTGCGTGCGTGTGTGTGTGTGTGAGAGAGAGAGAGAGAGAGACTGTGAGCATGTGTGTGTGTGCGTGTGTGTATGTGAATGGGTGTGAGTAAGCATGCACAGTAGGCACAGTATTATGCTCTGGGAGATGCATGGCAGATGGCTGGTTGTGCAAGGGCATCCTGTGGTTCTGATCCATTTTTTTATCATTATTATTATTTAGGATTGATGAAGCATCATTTTTAATTACCATTAATCAAAGATATAAACATTTATTTACGTTTCATGTTTTTATTTAGGCCTATGTCTATTTATGTGACAGAAATAAACACATGCCAGATGAAAATAAATCATGATGGTTGGGTAGGCTATGCTATGGCCTCAGCAATTTCTCAAAATATATTATCTGTATTTTATTCATGATAGCTTAATTAACTGAAATGTTCTCACTGAAACATCACTCAGTCCTCATTTGTGACCTAGTGCTTGTACATGTACAGATGTAGCAAGGCATGTTCTGTACATAGCTTGACCAACATTAAAATTAGGCCTATTATTTAGAAAGGCAAATACATTATTTTGGGTCTAATCAGCCCAGAGTTGAAGAGACAATGCAGTCATCTGATTGGACTATGCAATGAAGTTACATACATGAATGCAGTGTCATGTAAGTTCAAAGTTGATTCTCTTGCCGTTTATCACAGACTAGTGACTAAACCAACGGAACGTATAAGAGGTGGTTTCATGTAGGCTAAGTTATGCTAATATATATGACTAATATTACTAATATGCATTAATAAATCAGCCACAAAGCTTAGCTCGCTAGATGAGCTTATGCATTCGCTATGTTTATATATATATAAATTGTCTTGTATGTGTTCAAGATGAAAAGGCATGTGTGATGTGTGAGACCTGTCAATTGCATGTCTTACCCTCATTGAAAGCCCTGCTTGTTGACATTCCATTTGATTCTTGACACAGAGCGTTGCTTAACAACCACAGAGCCAACTTTGCTGTGAGGTGGCAGGTTTTTTATTGAAAGTGACCTTCTCACAGCTGAGAGGAGTTGATCACCCTTAGCCTTTCCACTAAAAATTCCTAAGCAGTCATTGAGACTCAGTAGCACACAAAGTACAAAGTTAGCCTAGCATCCCTCTTAAAGGTACTGGGCAGAGGTTGTGTAGCGGTTAAGGAACCTGGCTAGCATGCTAAGTAGCCTGGAAATTTTGGGTCCTAATCTCAGCTGCCCTTAAGCAAGGCACTTTACCCTAAGTTGTTCTAGGGGAAACTGGCCCTGAAGTCATTGATTAATGTAAATATAGATAAGCTATAGATAAACAAGCCAAAGGATAGAAACCAGCAATGATCATTTTCGTGTTATGTTAACTGAAAAGCTAACAGGGTAAACATAACTTCAAAAGTCTTTTAGTTTTGTTTTACAGTGGGCTGATCTTGCAAGCGTGTTTTTTCTCCTAGAGGCCATAAGAGGAGCCGAAAGAGCCTTCATTCACCCTGTAAGGAGTCATTTAATCAATTTGTTAAGTCTTGCATAGTGTACCTGCAAAGAACTGCAGTACAGTGTCACTATTTAGAATGAGGAACATGTGGAACAGTTTTAGTGTGTGATCGTGTGTTTTAGTGTGTAGCATACAGTTATGTGTTTGTGTATTTATGTCGTTTTATTCTTACTGTATATTGTTGTTTGTGTGTGTTTTTTCAGATAGTTACAGTACACTTACTTTAAATTAACTTACTTCAACTCCAACTAAAAACTCCATTGGCTCAAATCATGATTTATAATTCATGAGCACGGAAGGGGATAAAGTTGTGGCACAAATACTTCTGAGCTTTAAATGATTCATATTCTAAGACATTCACGCATGTACTGCAGCAGTGAACAAACATTAAGCTGCTGTGCGAACACGTGCTGGTGCTAATTTTAGCTCCATGCTAGCATACAGGCAGCAGACAGCTGATAATAACATAGCCTTATGTGCCTACCCTCGCGACATCTGCCATCTTTGGGACCGCAAGTGTTATTATTTAATTGACGTGTTCCCATAATGCCTTCAGCTCTGTGGATAAGTAATTAACCTGTCACACACACATACACACCAAGAAAGAGGGAGAAAAAGAGAGAGATAAAGAAAGGGAGATGTAAGGATAAAGTATAAGAAGTAAGTTTAGAGTATAGTAAAGTATAGAAAGTAAGTTTGGATCCGTTGACTATCCATTTTGTAGAGGTTTGCTGTTTTCATTTTGAAAACAGCACACAAAGAGCAGTGTTCTACCTGTTGACTGTATCCATTCTGTAAAGCCAGTTGTTGTGTCTAATTAGCTTTGTCATTTTCCTCCCTGACTGCAGTGCTTCATTAATGGAGAAAGAAAGAAAAAAAGGCAGCAAGGTCCTCTCTCAGGTCCTCTCCTCAGTCTTCCAACAAAACCTTTTCTCAGGTTGTCTTTCACACATTAAAGGAAAAATCCAGAGTCAATCAGTCCATATCCTTGTTCTTTGAGGCTGCCGAGTGCTGTCAGTAAGTATAAGAACGTAGACTGAATTTGCAAACTGGCAGCTAACGCTAACAGATGTGGACACAAGAAAACAAAGCTTTCTCTCCCTCATCAGTTAGCGTTGGCTGCTGTTTTGCTATTTGGTCTACGTTGCACCAAATTCTGTTGTTCTCGTGCTATGACAGCACTCTGCAATGTCAAACAACAGGACTATGAGTCATTCTGGATAATCTCTTAAAGTTACTTTATTTGAACTGAGGAAAGCTGCATTTAATACATCAAGTGGTTAATGTGCACACATACACACATTTATTCACTAATGCGTATGGCACCACAGCGGTGGATGTGGAGGGATTAGAAACCTGGTTTGGGGTTCCACAGTGGTGGATGTGCAAGGATTAGAAACCTGGTTTTGGGGATCCACAGCGGTGGATGAGCAGGGATTAAAAGCCTTGTTTGGGGGCTCCACAGCGGTGGATGTGTAGGGGTTAGAAGTCGTGTGCGGTGGATGTGGAAGTGGATGCTATTCAGTCACTCCCCTCACTTACATTTTTCCCAACCACTCTGGGGTTGGACTAACCTGGATAAAAACCCAGTGGCACCACTGGCAAATTTGAGTTTGCAAGTCTGTCTGGCGACAAGCCTTTGCCAATTCACCACAAAACCAGGAGCCAATCACAACCACTGATCACCTTATTATCAATTCACCAAAAATCCAGGAACCAATCACAGTTGCTTATCAAGTGAATTGCTGTGTATGGTTAAACCATGGATGCTGTAATTACCTTTAAATTCAGCAAACAACTGCTGAAGTGCCATTAAAACTGTCATTTACATAAATTATGCATTTGCTACACTTCAGAGGAGTTTTGGAAAGAACTCCTGCAATTTAACTTCAGTTCTCATGCTGGTTACACCCCTCCAATAGGAAGTCAGTCAAGTGTTGCCAGACCCTACAACTTCATAGATGTGGTTCCCAGGCTACCTTAAACTGAACTGGCACTTACTGGTCTTATACCCTATAACCCCTTTATCCACGGGTGTTAGTCACCCAGCACAGTACAACAACCTCATGGAGCCTGGTTGCCATTACACTCACACAAACACACACACACACACTATAATTAACTACCCCATCATCCCATCTGTACACACACACACACACACACACACACACACAAACTAATGATGAGAATAAAATTATAAAATTAGGAGACTAAAAAATCCTTTTTTGGTGGAGCAGGAAACTCAACACACATCCATGCATTTGAGTGGGAAATGAGCACGCCTGCTGTGGGCATCAGGAAGAGGTCTCTCTGGGAAATTAAATACCCTCAGAGGAGATCACTCTAATCAGCCATAGTTGATGAGATGATTAACACACACACACACACACACACACACACAAATACAGAGGGCCTATATAAATATACACACAAGACACATTGTCGTATGGAAGATCAAAAAGAAGTTTACAAACAAGATTTGAGCTACAGTTGCTATAGTAGTTTATTAGCAAAATATTGCGCTGTACAACAATAATAATAAAGAAACACAAGAATGGTCATAACATCAAACGAATGAAAGTTTCCATTCAACACATTGGGAGTTTCCATCCAACTCCAGTAACTGCAGTGCAGTCAGGAAATGGTTGTGTCATATGACCTGGGCCAGCTCCAGCTCCAGTGATGTTGTGACTAGCCTACCGTAGCTAATTGCTAAAGTAGCTCACCTGTGCTGTCACTCCAGGTGGATCCACTGCAGCTTCTTCCATGAGTTCAGTTGAGTTGAGTTCAGACACACTGGGTTAGCATGTGGGTTAGCTTTTGTTGTGCAAGCAATATCACAAACAACAACACAAACAGTATCCAGACAACACACATTACCAACAAAACAACAACTACAGAGCTGCAGAGTTGCAAGAGTGTTCAAACTGGAGACACAGTTCCTGATCCTGTACGATAGCGCTAACATTAGCATACTGACAAACAGCACCTAGGCAAAGGAGGGGATTAGCAGTGGCCTTCAGTTCTGGACTATCAGAAGAACACAGAACCCTGAAACCAAATTCTGTGACCTCTATGGACTTCTAACGACCTCTGGTCAAGTCGTGCAGTTGCTGCCGGTGTCTACTGTGCATTGAGGCAGAGCTACAAGCTAGACAAAGTAAGTGACATGAGAGAATGAATGTGTGTGTGTGTGTGTGTGTGTGTGTGTGTGTCAGGACTGCAATTGAGAGCCAAGCATGACCTTGAGCTGAGTGATCAGATTTTCCATGCCCATTTCCAGTTTGTGTCCTGCGTCTCAAGCCAGTAGCACTGTTAATATCTTTATAGTACTTGTCTGAATCACAATGCCACTTTGTGTCTGTCTTCCCATAAAGTATAACATAAGTGATGTCAAACTGAAGTTGCTGCATCAAAAGCTTAGCAAAGTCAAGTCACGTAAAAATGACATTGAAGAGACTGGGATTTATTTTTATAATGTTCACTGTGCTGCCTTGTCTGGTGTAGACAGCTCCATTGATTCTAGTGGAAGCTAATTGTTACAGCAGATACGTCTCTGACTGATCTTGAATGCATCCAGTGTAGCCTCCCTGTTAGGGCAGCGATGGCAACCAAGTGGACAGGCAGGGTTCTCTTCATCACCATCTGCCATGTTCCATAGCATGATGCCTAACGCTAGGTTCTCACACATACATGTCAGGCACGGTAGAGGAGTGGTTCTCCAATCACTTTACAAAGGTAACAGCAAGCGAATTGTATTTTGGAATTGTCTCCTACAAAGAGTTGGAAACTTCTCATTACATGCAGGTGGTAGCCTATGACGCTGTCTGTAGCACAGTCGGCAGTCAATCAAATCTCAGCATCCAAGGTGCACTACAGCATTGGTTCTCGAACATGGCTCTGGAACACGTTGCTAGAGGGTCCGTGAAAAAGTTTGCTACAAAGCATAAACTTATCTTTTGGGGAGAAAAATAACAGAGATCAGTATAGAGCCCAATCGCATTGCACTCATTACTCCCACCAGCATAACATTAGAGACTAATTAGCTTACGTGATGCATTATATCAATCTGTTAAAACACTGTCCGTAGGCATTAAATGCAAGCAAAATTAATATTAGTTATTATTAGTTATGTGAAACAAACAGTATTTTTTAACACAGTAGGCCTTGATTTGACAAAAAAAATCTATCCTTTTAAAACTTCCTGCACTGTCAAGTTTTGCCAAATGCAATAACATGCCCTAAAACTGTGGTAGAAGCAAATGTGTTTTTAGAATAAGAGTTCAAAAGTATCTGAAAGAACAAATGGCTGTAATCTTTTATGGTTAAATTTTTGTTGCGATTATGAGGGGTCCTTAAAACTATTTTGCTCCATGAGGGGTCCCCCGGCACAATAAAGTTTGAGAACCCCTGCACTACAGTGACTGGTTATTGACAACCGCAGGAAAACCCACTGGCATGTGTTAACACCTGGGCCCCACCTGAGCCTTTTTCAACTTGAACACACACAGTCTCTCATTTCATCTCTCTCTGTCTCTCTCTCTTTCTGCCTCTCTCTTACACACACGCACACAGAGTCCCCCCCCCCCCCCCCAATACACTGTCAAATTCTACAGCTGTCCCCATAGAATGATGCCTAACTTACACACACACACAGACTCTGAGAAAGAAAGAGCTGCGAGCACTTTAAAAGCCCAAACTCCCCCCTCATTCCCCTACTTACATACACACACAAACGCACATACACACAAACACACACACACACACACACACACAAACATACACATACACCTACACACACAAAAACATTGTAAAACTTGTCTTAGCTGCTCTAGTGTATTTAAGACATGAATATTTCAGGGCTTTTTCAGATTATGCGTCAAGAGTTCAGAAAATCATTCTACTTTTTCTCCCTCTCCTCAGAGATGGAGGCTCGAAAGACTACAGTGTGATTTTTAAAAATGCATTGATATTTTTCCAAGGTGAAGGTTCCATATGTCTGAATCTGCAAAACTTGTGTAAATAAGTGAAGAGTGGTTTTCACATGCATATCAAACCTTTATTTAAAGTCTGCCCTTGATGAACTTTTGCAGAGCAAATGAAATCAGACACAAACTGTAAGAAATTTGGTATGATTTTTGCAGTTTGCCTGCCATGCTTTTATGAAATGTGAACATATATCTTTATTTAGCTGCATCACACACACCTCTATGTGTGTTTTCTGTAATATAATGTGTGTGTTTGTGTGTGTCCTGTTGTATCGCAAACATGCATTGTAGTCAGATAGTGAATCTACAACACACTCCAAAAATGTCTACTTGATAGCATAAAGCTCTCTCTGTCTCTGTGTGTATGTGAGTGTGTGAGGGAGAGAAAGAGAAATGTGCAATTCAGCTCTATACATGTGTTGGGTTGTTTTTGTGTGTGTGTGTGTGTGTGTGTGTGTGTGTGTGTGTGTAATACCAATAAGTGGTGTACTTTTGAAACCCCCTGAGGATTGTTGTCAGGCCATAAGGGCTGATGATCTGGTAACTAGGACAGAATGCCAGAGCTCATCTCCCTGAGAGTTTACCCCTCCACCTCCTGCCACACACATGCCACACAAAGACACACACATGCTGTATATACGCACACACACACGCACACAAACACACACAGCTCGGGGGCAAAAGTGTCTGCAAATGATCCCTGCTGTTTGACAAGTATCACTTGTTCAGTTTGGCTTTTCTGGGGCAGGAAAAGTTTCACTTGCAAAAGTATAGAGTTTAATCGTTTTCTCCTTCTCTTTTCCTCTGTCGATTGCTTTATCTCTCACTCTCTCTCGCTCTCTCTCTCTCTCTCTCTCTCCCATCTCACTCCATATGCATGTACTGTTTTTTTCTCTCTCTATCTCTTTCCCCTTATGCATGTGCAGTTCCTCTTCCTCTCTTTCTCTCTCTCTCTCTTATTCCCTCTTTCTCCCACTCTTTGTCATCTTTCATTCTCCCCACACACATATTCTGTTTTCTTTCCTTCCGCTCTGAGTAATTAAACACGGCCACTGATTGCATTATGGAGCAGACATCTCTAAGGGGCCTCTCACAAACAGTCATCAAACACACACACACACACACGCAGAATGAGTGAGAAGGCTGGGTGTATGTGAGAGTTTGTGTATGAGAGAAACTATTTGAGAGAGAGAGAGTGCATATGCTTGTGTGTATATATGTATGTATGTATGTGTGTTTGAGAGAGTGCGGGTGTTTGTGTGTGTGTATGTATGTTGAAGAAAGAAAGAGAAAGAGAGTGTCTGTGTGCGTGCCATAGAGTGAGTGAGTGAGTGTGTGTATGTGTATGTGTGTACGTATGTGTGTTTAAGAGAAAAAGAAAGAGAGAGAGTATGTGTGTGTGTGTTTGTTTGTGTGTGTGTCATAGAATCTGTGTGTGTGTGCGTTTGTGTGATGGAAACTTATTTTCAGGCAATACTCAAACTCCCACTCTTCACATCTGGCTAAATGAACAACTCTTGCTGATATGACCAAATTAGCATCAAATTGTGCAAAGATGAAGCTTTACAAGCACATTTCCCTTTTGACAGTCATGCAAATCTCTGAAAGACAAAGCCCAGCTGTGCAGGATATTACATCTCAGTGAGTCATTGCGTGCTGGAGTTGAACTCTTTTGAGTTGAACTGAGTTTTGTTAGCGTGGCAGATCAATATCAGGCTGTGGCTGCTGATGACAATGTGCTTGGTCACATGACCAAAGAGCATGGAGTGCATCAGAGAAGTGCAAAGTGAAGGGAGTTTAGCAAGGCCATGACGGAGAGAAAAGGAATCAGGGTAACACTTTACTCGAGGGTGTCGACATAAGAGTGGCATGAGCCTGGATATGACATGACGCTTATCACGAACATCAATGACACTTGTCAGTAAGTGTCATTCAGTTTTGGCAGTGTAAAATTGACAATGTTTGGGATTCAGACATTACTTAAACTGAGTGACACTTAATGACAACAGTCATAAATGTTAATGAAGTGTCTCGTCATGTCATGCTCATGTCACTCTTATGTTGCCAACCTCAAGTGAAGTGTAACCGAAATCAGAAATCATAGCGTGATTGACATTGACTTAATGAATGCCAATGCTCCCTCTAAGCCCTGAGCCCTCAAAGCCTAAACTGGCATGAATCAGGAGGGAGGGGAATGTCTTACATACTCACAGACTTAAATGCGCGTTCTTGCTAAGTTTGCAAGGGTTTAGGGGTGTCACACTGTAAAAATCTGAGGTGTGTGTGTGTGAGTGTACCCAAAGTCATTTGGAGATGTTGGGAGAGAGATTTACTAATGCTCTACACACACAGCTAAGCTTGGTAGCATTCATTACCTGAGGGTATGGTTGTCACCCTTTCACACTTTGAGCTCTGTCTCAAAGTCGGTATGGTAAGCAGACTTTGATTACCCACAGTTCATAGCCGTGTGACATTAAACACTGGGGAAGCATAGAAATGCCAAAAACGCATCTGTAAACAACTGCCATAAAACAGCAATGGAGACGTGGTTGCAACAGAACTTCAGTGCTATTAATTGAATGATTTGTCACAGATGTTGTCCCAAGTGTGCTTGTAATAATAATAATAATAATAATAATAATAATTTGGTTGACTGAGCTACTTGACTACCTGAGCACCCAGTCATGGCTATGGTGCCGGCCTGTCCCCGCCAAGGTACGTCATGATGAGACAACAGAGGGGGGGACTGCCTGCCACTAGGCCCAGAGCCCCCAGTCCCCAGACTCACCACATTCTTATACCAGCCCCTCACACCCTTCACACAACATGCCAAACTTGTCCTATGTTTGAATGGATATGACAAGATTATGTGCCTTCTCTAATGTCTGCTGCATTAAAAGAAGTGTGCATGGAGGGTGAATACCTGCCTAGGTTTCCACCTGCATGCTGCATTCACCCTATGTAATATCAGATGTATGCCTCCTCTGAAGTGTACTTGCATTAAAAGTAGCGAGGCATGCCACAACAAAAAATCTGCACAGGCATCCACATACACGCCTCACTTACTTTAGTCTATCATGCTGTTCTTGGTACTGGTGGATGTGTGATGTGTGTCTTCCTAATGTGTAGTGTAGTAAGGCATGTTGCGTAATACCAGGAACAGGTGTGTGTGTGTGTGTGTGTCCGTGTGTGTGTGTGTGTGTGTGTGAAAAAAGGGAGGGGACCCTTAAACCACCCATGCCAGCTCCAGTACAGGACCAACCAGGGCCCGTGCCACATGGCAACCAGACACGGTTTGGCCACCCAAGGCAACCCAGAAGCTCAGGTAGAACAGGAATAGGTGATGTAGAGAGGACAGAGTGAAAATAAAAAAAAGTAAAGAAAAAAAAAATATTCCAGCTTCCATTCCCCTTCCTAATATATATGGCTATGTATTAACAGATAAGGAGGGAATTGTGGGTGTGAAGTTGAGACTGGATCTCAGAGGGTCTCAGAGGGCACAGAGGGTCAGGTCAAGTCTGTAAGTAGGTGATGAAAGATGACCAATGGGAGGGTGTATCTTGAGTGTTGTTTAAGTTGGGAGTGAATTGATTGTCCAATGATATATCATTTTCTAACAGGGTTTTCTAGTGGGTAATGTGTACAGTGTTTCTCGATTTCCATTTCATGAGGATTGTTTTCTTGGCAACAGTCAGCACTACTAGCAGTATTTTATTGTTTGTGGTGCTTAGAGAGTTTGCAGATGGATCACCTGGCATGCATAGGGAAGGAGTTGCTGGGATGTGACTGCCAAAAAATGTTGTGAGTGATTCTGTACCCAAAAATCAACTGATTGGAGTGCAATGCCAGACAGCGTGAATGTATGTGTCTGGGTTGTTTTGTCAGATCCAAAACCCATTTTAGATGTTTCTGTGCGGTGAGGTGAAATCTGTGAAGTACCTGTATAAATACCTGTATGGTATTAGTTGTAGATTGGTACTTTTAGTCATGAGGTAGATGTTTTTACAGATTTGGGTCCAGAAACCGGCACTGGGACTAATGGACAATTCTGGTTCCCGTTTGTGATGTGGTAGGCTTAAGGTTTTATCGACTGTGATATGATTTTGTCTATTTTGGAAAGAATTTTTTGGGAGAAGGGTATGTTGATCAGATCCAAGATTGGTGGGGTATGTCTAGGTTAGCCATCTGGATATTAACTTTTGCTTCGATACTTGATTTAATCTGTAGGTACTCTGAGGTGTTTACTCCCTGCCACGCGTCTGGATCATAGTGTGTGTGTTTTGATTGAGATCGAGTGATTGACACTGACAGTGTGTGTGTTGACTGTGATATTGACACTGACAGTCACTATCACAATCAACCTACACACACACACTGACATTAATATAGTGTGTGTTGACTGTGATCGGGTGATTGGCATAGTGTGTGTCTCGTTATGAGGGTGGCATGATGATGCCCACAGTGTCTTATTGGGTGAGTCCGATGACCAGAGCTCCTCTTGATGCCTATATTTCAATGGACTCTGTGTGTGTGTGTGTGTGTGTGTGTGTGTGCGTGGTGTCTAGTTGTCTCTCTCCTGTGAGAGTGTGTTCCTGTCAGCTCGTCCATCAGGCTTGCTGTAATCCATTGAGTCAGGAGCACTTCCACAAGTCCAGACCTCGTAGAGAATGGCATTACTGTGGCCCACACACACTCTCTCTCTCGTGTATGGCCTCACACTGAACCCTTTCCCCACTATCTGTTTCTTGAGCGGCATAGCAACACACACACACACACACAAAACCCATTTTGAACGTCAGTATTCAGTCATTACTGCTGACTTTTCCAATACTTAAAAATGCAATCATCAACGCTTTTATTTTTCACTGCGCAGTTGGCTACAATAGCGCCCTATCTCATCGCCGTTTCCTGGCGTTGTTATCAATCTTCGTACTCTTATCTGATTGAGAGGTCCGTGTTGTGTGAGTGTGATCATTGAATTGCTTTTATATGTGCTCTTCTGCTAGTCAGCCAGGGCATTTTGGGTGGCAGAAATGGATAAACTTATCATCCTCCCTCCGCCCTACTCGACCGATCTGCGGCGTGTCACGCTCCCGAGTCCCGACCATTCTCATTACTTATCGTCCCTGCCAACCCCGGAGTAATCCAGTCATCTTTTATGACGGCAATAATGGACATCGTTAAATTCCCATCCACATTCATTCCTGTTAGTTTCAAGTTGATAACTGTGACCTTTGTTTGATCCTCAGGGTATAAATGTGTGTGTGTGTGTGTGTGTGTGCGTGCGTGCGCGCGCGCGCGCAACAGTCGTTTTCTGTGAACATGCACAGTTGAGAGATGACATATCTGTTGTAATGGCATAATTCAGCGAGGCAGCAATTGTAGCTTTCAAACGAATGCCAACAATGTG
>PYXC01002022.1:445000-470000 GCA_015244755.2 Tenualosa ilisha
GTTTGTGTGAGTGACTCACGTGAGTGTGCGGATGCACTTAGCAGAGTCGCGGATGTCCCAGACTTTGATGTATGCGGTGGAGACGGTGAAGACCAGGCTGGACGAGTACCTCACTGACACCACGCTGCTGGGGTGGTCGCCTAGTGACATGATCTCCTGCCCCGTCACCAGGTTCCACACCTTACACGTACGGTCTGAGGTCACAGGTCAAAGGGTAAAGGTTAATTGAGACACTGCAGAAGGCCCCAGAGTGAAATGCTTCTCCACACCTTTCATTAATCAAGTGAGACCTACACATAAATGCTTGTGTATGTGCGTTTGTGTGTGTGTGTGTGAGTGTGTGTGTGTGTGCAGTCTCACCCTTTCATCCAGTAAAGAGCAGGTGACACAGCTGGTGTCCACACACATCAGTGCTTTGGTGTGTGTGAGTGTGTGTTCTCACCCGGTGAGAAGCAGTTTATTGGGGGGGGTTCATACACAGCAATAATTGTGTGTGTGAGTGTGTGTGTATTCTCACCCTTTGAGCCAGTGAAGAGCAAGTCATCTGTGGCATCCACACACAGCAATGCTTTGGTATGTCCCTCTGCCACGTGCACACACTGCAGCTTGGCACCACGCGCCTCCTTCCCACTCACCGGGTTGATCACCCCCCTGTGGACGGGAAGACACATTGCAGCACACTGCCTAAACAAACCTCAGGAGCCATACCAGCACATGCCATGCGTCAGGTTAGTGACGTTTGCTCTACATGCATAAATCTTCACAGGCAGCTACCATGCTAATGTTTACATGCACAGGCAGCTAGCATGCTAATGTTTACTTGCAGTCAGCTAGCATGCTAATGTTTACTTGCAGTCAGCTAGCATGCTAATGTTTACTTGCACTTGCACTGCTTTGAGTAGGCACACAGTATCCATTAGTGATATGTACCCATCTGACAGTGTCTGTGGCAGTGTCAGTGGCAAGTCTGGGTAAGTTAAGAGGTTAACCACTTACTCTAGCTTAATTACCCCGGTTTATCACTTAACTATTAACAATTTACCTTGGTATATATATATAGTGTGCGTATATATATATATCTAATGTATATATAAGTGTGTCTCTGTGCATATTGGGGGCGATGGTGGCGTAGATGGTAGAGGTGCCGTTTGGCAGTCAGAGGATTGCAAGTTCCCTCTGCCTGCCTGATATCCCTGAGCAAGCATGTGAGGCACCTTACCTTGCCTCTGCCACCGGTGCCATGTGAGGCATCCATAGCTTTGAGGTGTGTGTGTGTGTGTGTGTGTGTGTGTGTGTGTGTGTGTTGCATTAGTGCCAGCTCAAGAGGCCTCCAAAAGAGGAAGAATGTGTGAAAGATAAGATACCTTTGAAACTCTACAACAGCAGACTCATCAGGCCTACAACAAAACACACACATTGTCACTTGAGACACACACAGGACCTCTAGTGGGCAGTACAGTACAGAGAGTTCAGAGTTCAGTATTGAGGGAGAACAGAGGAACAACAGGATAGAGATTACAAATGTCTCCCCTCCCCGTCTTTCTCTGTGAACCTTCCTCTCTTCAACCCCCCCGTCTTACGTGCGGCTCTCGGGCAGTTTGGCTGTTTTCTCGGTGGACATCTGCCCCCTCTCCAACATTCTCCTCCTGGTCAGAGGTGACCGCTCCATTGCCCGCCGCTCTGTTGCCGTGGGAGACCTGGCCCCGGATCTGCACATGGAACACACATCCATCTAATTAGCCGTCAGGATTCCGCCACAGGTTGCTATGGAAACACTATGGAAACGCTCTCCAGTTAATGGCAAGTCTTCCTATCTCCGCTTTTTTTTCCCTCTTTCAACTATTTAAGATACTTGTGCTCACACTGCAGTCAAACTAATGAATAAGAAATCTGAAAATTATCTGAAATATATCTTTTATAATAAATATAATATTTTATCATAAATCTTTTAAGACACAATCCACTCATAGGCACTCATATGTTTCATTTTTTGGCAAAGAATTGAGCTTTTTTACTTCTCTTGACCAAAAGTCAAGGCCACTTTTGTGATGCGTTAAGTTTACTCCAAGTGTGTTTGACTTGTCATTGCCATAGCAAATCCATGCAAGGAAACAACTCTCAGCTTGCTGTGGAGCTAAGTGCTTTATACAGCTAATACGCAGTCCTTATGCTTGCACCGACATGTGAATAGTGCTTTATGTTAATAGTTAATATTCTGTCCTCACTGTAGGATTTGTGAGATGTGAAGCGTGTTTAACATGCTCAAGGGAGTCCCACACTATTTGGGTTTCAGAGTGAACTAGTCTGTGTCAAACCCACTGGATCCACCCTTTGTGGACCTACATGTTTCTGGAGGTGAGGGCGGAGGGGGAGAGGGCAGTCTCTCTGTCCCCCAGGAGGTGCATCCCCTCTGGGCTCTCCACCACGGACAGCAGGGGGGGCGTGAACTCCTCTGGGGGGGCATCTGGGCACGGGTCAGCGTACAGCAGCTCCATTTGGGTGGTGGTCCTCCGACGGGCCTGGGCAATGGGCAATGGCCACAGGTCAGTAGAAACATAAACATACATAGAATATTCATAACTATATGCTGGTATGTGTGGGTGGTGGCCACCCAAATAAACACACACACACACACACACACAGACACACAAACACATAGTACCTTCCTGGGTTTGGCTTCTCCACAGAGCTTCATCAGGTCTGATGCCAGAGAGCTGTGGAACACAACACACATTAGACACACAAATACGCACCACACAGGGTACACACACAGTGCATATTGTTACATACTTGCAGTGCTTTGATCTGGTCTGAATCATTACTGTGTGTGTGTGTGTGTGTGTGTGTGTGTGTGTGTGATAGAGTTCTCTACCTCCCCTCAGTAGCATGGCTGTAGTCTTGGATGGAGTCATTACTTTAAGTGTGTGTGTGTGGTGTGTGTGTGTGTGTGGTGTGTGTGTGTGTGTGTGTGTGTGTGAGAGAGAGAGTTCTTTACCTCCCATCAGTAGCATGGCTGTGGTCTTGGATGGAGTCATTACTTTAAGTGTGTGTGTGTGTGTGTGTGTGTGTGTGTGTGTGTGTGTGTGTGAGAGAGAGTTCTTTACCTCCCCTCAGTAGCATGGCTGTGGTCTTGGATGGAGTCATTACTTTAAGTGTGTGTGTGTGTGTGTATGTCCCTTACCTCCCCTCAGTAGCAGGGCTCTGTGCTGACTCATCACTGCTGCTCTCATCTCCATTTTCTGGACAATCAGAGGAAAGACGTGCAGGTCAATCTCCACTTAAACCCCTTCTTTGTTACACACACACACGCAAACACACGCAAACACATTCTCTTTTCCTCTTACTCACTCACACATATACTTTCTCACTCACTCATACACACACTTGTACACTTGCATACAGTTTTTCTCTCTCCCACTCTCACTCCCTCACTCACACACACACACACATTCTTTCTCGCCCTCTCACACACATACACACAGCAGTAAAAATGTCAGTTCTAATGTTAAAGCAACAAAGTGAGTTAATGTCTAGTGTCTGTGTGACATGCATTGCCTTCAGTGGACACACTGCATGTCAGTGCCTCTGAATTCAACAGAACCAGAGGAGCAAAAGTCAGGTCAGACTGTCAGTAGGTCAAAGGTCAAAGTGTTATGATGCCTAACAGGAAATGACATAATCAGAGTAAAGAGAGAGCAAGACTAAAGGCTAAAGGTCAACGTAAAGGCTAAAGGTTATGAAATAGAGTTCCTGGAGAGTGAGTCTAGCTACACAGAGAGGCAAAACACTAGCAGAGAAGGTTGAGGTGGAGTTGTAGTCAGTGATCTGTTGCACTAGTGTTGTGTAGTAGCAAGCAGGAAAAGCACTCTTCACTACTCTACACTAATCTAGCATCACTACCGCACACACATCAGGCTGTGTGTGTGTGTGTGTGTGTGTGTGTGTGTGTGTTCCTCAGTTGGCTCCTTAGTGTAGTGTACACACACTGACTGGCCGCCACTGTATCTGCCATAAGGTGAGGTGTGTGCCAAGTTTCTCCACGTGACTCTGGGAGTAACTGCTGATCATTAAAACATAAACCACAGTGAACATCTACACTTTCAAACGTGTTTGTTTAGCATCAGCGGTTATTCCGGAAGCTACTGAGATAAGACCCTCATAAAGAAAGCTGATCGGATGCCAGCTGTTTAAGAGTGTGTAACCACCAGTGTGAGCACAGGTCACACTTGATACTGTGCCAGGCTGTCTGGGCCAGGGGGTTAAAGGACACTTAGGCTACTCTGTGAGTCTAAGTCACCACAGCAATAAGTTGGCTCTTGGCCTTGAGAAGCTAAGAGGTCAAAGGTCACCTAGGCTACTGTTCGGGGGTAAGTGTTACCACAGCACTAAGTTAGCAAACATATGAAAAAATATACGTTTGTATAAATATCTAGATACATGTAAAGAGGGCCTAAGTTAGCCACAGGTCCAGAGATGCCCAGTCTATCTGTATAGGAGCAAAGGTCATTAGCTCACAATAGGAGGGTTACAGGGTGAGCAAGGGTGTAGCCCTAGGTACAGAGTTTGTCTGTAGAGGAGCATGGAAGGGGTCAAAGGTCACTCATGCCAACGCTGTGCGGGGGGGTAAAGGTGTTAACGTTCTCAGGAGTTAGTCTACTGCAGGGGCTCCTCCTCAGCCCTTCTTCTGGTGCCCCCATTGACCTGGAGGTCTCCCATCTGTCCCCACGTCACACCTGTGTGTGTGTGCATGCATGTCTGTGCGTATGTCTGTGCGCACACACACACATCAATCGTTGCTGCATTTAAGACAACTCAGTAGTCGGGTAAAGCTACCAAATTCTTGTGCTCTGTCTTAACTGCAGTGCAGATTTATACTTTTCTGTAACATTCAGAAAATGTCTTCAGACAACTCACTAACTCCCCTTTCTCTAAAAACAATTCCTATGTTTCTCTGAAAAAAAAATGGAGACATAGTCAGGACAGCCTAGCCTTTAAGCAGTAACTAAACTCTGTGTATTTTTGTCTCACATGCGCTGTTGAGAGGCGTGAGCTTCCTCTCTCCTGTGTTTTGGTTGGTCATTGGTTCTAATGGAATGTAATGTTTTCTTAGGCATCTGTGAAATGGAACCGATATGCCATTTACAAGGTGTTTTGTTCTGTGATTCCACTTTCTATTAGGCAAACTTCAACAGAACACCACTAAAAGTCAGAATTCCTACTTGGAAACCCGCTAAGTTCATCTACCCCAGCTTCCAACTTTCCAAGTTGTCTGGAGCACAGCAGGAATTCTGAGCTCAGTTAGGGACAGATGCGAGACCTACAGACCGAGTGAAACATCAGGGGGCAGAGTGACTGAGCCCTGTTTCTATGGAGATGCATGCACACAGAGTAGAGTTTAGAATTCTGCTGAGGAAGAGTCTAGAATCAGCGTCTACTACTCACCTGCTGACACGTTACCTAGTTCTGTTTTAGAATTCAGGTCACAGAGGAAGAAAAGAGCAAAAGACAAATAAAAAATCAAAGGAAGGATTGATTGAATGAACAAATGGTTATGGTGGTGGTGGTGTGTGTGTGTGTGTGTGTGTTGTACTGTTTGTGTTGGTCAGGATTGATTGTGAAGTCTAATTTTGTGAGAATGAGCAGAATAGGCTCTGATTTGGCCAATCAGAGATATTCTAATCTTGTGATTGACCAATTACAGGTCTGGAATGTCGGAAGGTCTGGACGAGAGGGATCTGTGATTGGCTGGTAGGAATGGTGATGGCACTGGTAGGAATGGGTGTGTTTGAGATGGCTGACTGGCTGGCCTAAAGCAGTGCATGCTGGGACTGGACTTAACAGAATTTTGCTCTGGGCTATGATGCACTGCTTCAAGACCAGAATGCATTGATTTAGGCCAGTGGCTTAGGCCTGTTGCAGGAGTTGAATGCACCCATTGTTGGCCAAGGCTTCAGGCGAATTCGACATTACCTGACTTTATCAAGCCTTTGGGTTGAAAGCGCTTTCGTATTCCCATCCCATTGGTCATTTTTGGTGTTTTCAACCCAAAATGTCAGGTAATGTCAAATTTGCCTAATGTGAGACTTCTGATTGGTGGGGCAGGCATTGTTAGGACTCTGAGCTCTCTGATTGGTGGAACTGGCAGGGTTAGGACTCTCTGAGCTCTCTGACTGGTAGGTCTAGCATGATTAGAACTCTGTGAGCTCTCTGACAGGTGGAATTGGCAGGGTGATGACTCTGTGAACTCTGATTAGTGGGATTGGCTGATGAGGACTCTCCGAGCTCTCTGATTGGTGGGATTGCCTGTTCACGGCTCGTTTGGGGGTTGTGACAGGTGGCATACCCTGGAGTGCGTTGCCCAGCAGGGCGTCCAGCTCGGGGTTGAGCTCCGCCTTCTCCTTGAGCATGTGGAAGAGCAGCTGGTTCTGTGTGGCGCTGGTGATCTCCGTCTGCTTCAGCCGGCCCTCCATCACCTTAATCTGGGACTCCTTCTGCGCCGCCTGCAGGCCCTGTGGAGGACGTGGGGGGTGGACAGTGAGGTACAAGCACCAGTTCCAGTCAAACACTTTAATATGTAAAAATAGAAAACTGGGCACTCCTCTTAGCCAAATTAAAAAGTATTTCATTTTGCTAACAGGAGAAGTGGATTTCAACCATATACACTGTATATAGTGAGATGACACCACGTTTCACAATGGATCAAGTAGTGTTACATTTACAATGTATGAAAAGACATTTGAGACAGTGCACATACGTTACAGATGTACATAAAGTACAGTATTTTCAGAGCTTTCAAATAAAAAAAGCAACAGTGCTATTCTAGACTGAGTCGACCAGCTGTACAAAGAGTTTAGAGAAATGATTGACAACCTAAAAAAAAAAAAAAGTGATTAGATACATCTTCAATTCAAAATTTCCTAAACATAATGAGTGGTGGTTTGGCCCATTGTTGTAACTTGCAGCTGTTGTGCCACTGCTGTACTCGTGAGTTTCTGAGCATGGCTCTATGTGTTAGTATTAGGGCAGTAAGGAAGGACTGGCAGGGTGGAGGGGTGAGAACTAGAGGAGGAGGCAGGTGGCCAAGTGATCTTTCGATCAAGATGCCTCTTCAGGTTGCGGTGACGATGCAGGGGCAGGACAAACAACAGGCAACAAAAGACAGAGCATAAGTAGACTTGTAACAGAGCACTGATGTTAGACGTTAAGTTCACAGTGAGGTGGAGGTAGAATATATAGAATTTAGCAGCAAAGAAAAGTGCAGGAGTGTATTCCAGTTCGGTGAGAAAAAAATGCATCATGTTTTGTTGTTCCACAGTCTGACTGCTTGAGAAAAGAAACTCTTCCCCACTCTGGAAGTGTGGGCAGTTATACTGCAGTACTTTCCACCTGATGGCAGTAAGGAGAAGAGTAGTAGGAGGAGGAGTGCCTCAAATGTCCTCTTTTTACACCAGTATGTTAGAGGTCCTTTTTTGGGCCTTCTGGTTCGAATCCGTTTGACAGTGTTTGACCCAGGGAAGCACTTCCTTTTTCTTTATGCCCTTTAACACTTGATTTGTGTCTGGTGGTACATTAAAGGAGAAATACGGTGTGAAACAACCTATAGCCCTGTTGCTTGAGGTCACCAAGTGCTGTCCTTGTGTCAAGAGTGTGTGAGTGTGTGTGTGTGTGTATGTATGTTTGTACCTTGTTGATGGCCATGGACAAAAGATGATCCAACAGCAGACGTGCTTCAGACAGGGTACAGGAGCTAATCACTGCGGAAACATCCACTGTGTCGCCCTCCTCCTATGGGTCAGAACATTTACGGCAGGTACAGCATGTGTTGGCATTTACAGGAGGAATTCAGACCGATTAACTCAACATTCACACAGATTCATTTATATTTTCCTCCATTCTCCAGTTTCTACTAAGGTGCAAATTTGATCACTATCATATATATGATAGTGATCAAATGTGTGCTAACCTGTGACTTTTTTCTCACAAGACCCTTGTTCGCACACACACACACACACACATATATACAATCACTCACAAACTCACACGCACACATGTATACAATCACTCACACACTCATATACGTTGACCTTACAAACACACATGCACACACTCTGACCTTGGCCTCCTCCATCTGCATGATGTTGGCCTGGCATTCGGCGATGCTGTCGTTGATGTAGTCTATGTTGGCGCTGAGGGACTCCAGTTCCTCGCTCAGCGACGACAGCGTGCGGTCAGCATCCGTGCCTTCTGTGGCAATCTTCTCACGCTTCCTGGAAACCTTGTCATGTCGCCGGGTAAGCTCCTCCCTTTGCTACGATGTCACAATGAGGCGAGGAAAACAGACACGATGAGAGGAAATTGAGTATGTAAATTTTTGTTTTGAAAGCAATTCACTACCAATGGAAAGGTGCATATGAATATGATTATACAGGGTGTGTGTGTGTGTGAGTGTGTGTAGGAGTTAGGAGCATACACATACTGCTAACCCCTACACACTCACACACACGCGGTGTATAATCAATTCAATTCAATTCAGTTTTATTTATACAGCGCCTTTTACAATAGTATTGTCTCGTGGCGCTTTACAGAAGGAGCACCCAAGAGCAACAAGAGCAAGGAAAAACTCCCTTATGTTCAGTTAATCTAGGAAGAAATCTTGGGCAGATCCACAACTCAAGGGACTAACCCAACTGCCAGGGGTCATGCAGAAAAAAAACAATCAGTAGTAACCATGACAGACTACAAGTTGCCTATGGTTTTGGCTAAGATTTTTAATAGTTCATAATAGAGTAGTTTCCCACTTTACATTACATGGTAGTCAGTCCATAGGTGATTATCAGGAATTATGGCTGGACAATGTAGCAGCGGCCAGACATGGTGTCAAACTCAAAGGAGTGAGATGGGTCATGGGGGTAACAGACACTTCTTACAGTATAATCACTATGTATATATAGGGGTTTTGAGTGTGTGTTTGAGTGTATGCATAGAGGTTTTGAGAGTGTGTGTCTGTGTGTGTGGGGAGATATAATTGTGTGAGTGTATCTACCTTGAGCAGGCGGTTCATGTCGGTCTCCATGTTGGAGATTGTCATGCGTTGCATAATGATGTCAGAGATGCGTCGCTCGAGCGACTGCCACTTGGCGCGGGCCATCCTAGTGGAGTAAACCCCGCCTCCTCGCACAGGATACCGCCTGAGAGGGAGGAGAGAAGAGGAATCACCACACACACACACAAATGTACATATCCACATTGAACACATACATTTGAACATCTGAACACAAGTGTATGCACACACACGTGTACCCGCATGTTTGCTCAAAAGAACTAAAAAGGCCTCGTACATTTACGTACGTTCGTATGTGACGTTTGCTACATAAACATGAGTGTCGATATCTCTGCACACCCCTGTGTTGAGATGCACTTGTGTTGTGTGCAGTGCAGCTGTGTGCAGCTGATTATTTTAGCTCTGGTGAATGCTGGGGAAAGTGACAGAACTTGTTGGCACATGTGTGTATGTCAGCAGCAGCTATGTGTAGAGGGCTTAGCTCAGTGAAGGTACATGGCCACACACACACACACACACACACACACACACACACACACGTAACGGAACCCTGGTGTGGTGTGTTATCCATACCTGGTGCCGTTGGAAGATACAGCCCCAGGGGTGTGTGGTCTGGTTGGTGTGGGGGTCGGGCGATGAGAAACATCCTGAGAGCCCTCTGGCAGACTTGCCTTCCGGTTCACTTTACCCGACGTCGGTCTCACCTGTCGCCTCAGAGCTGTCACCTGACACACAGGAGAACATAACACACCTGAGCTCACCTTACTGCTAAACATCTGGTCTTTGCTCCCATGGCAGATTAGGGTAAATAGTAACGTAAAGTAAAGCTGCCTAGTATTTAGCAGACGCTTTTATCCAAAGCAACACAGACTCACAATTACGTTGCTCGACTCGCACACGATTGTCAGTCGAGCAACGTAACTGCTGCTCCACACCACACCTGCAAATGTTAATACAATGGGCCCATTTCACAGTAGCCGTTGTTCCAAGAGGTCGTAGGGTGGTCACACACTGTTCTCACTGCCTCTGTCCTGAGTTGTCAAATCCTCTGGGCTACGCTAGGCTAATGGTTGAGACAGTGATAAACTGATCTCACCTCCTCTGTTCTCCTCCGCAGTATGAGCTCCTGCTGACGTTTCTGGGCCTCCAACTGCCGCAGCATGTGCTACAGACAGACAGACAGACAGAGGGAGAGATGTAAAAAGAGGAATAAATGTTACTAAATGTTAGTGTTGCTGTATATGATGCCACACCAACGGTCTTTTCCGGAACCCTCTGGAAAATTCAGCATACTCTCCCCCCAGTACAATTTGTGTACAATCTTTGATTGCAATTAGAAAGTAGTGCAAAAGCATTTCTTGGAAATAAGATGCCTTCAGCAAATTAGAATACTGATTAGGAGGACACTTTCTAAATATACATGAAATATAAAACCAAGAGATAAACAAGATGTGTGTGTGTGAGTGTGTGTGTATGTGTGTGTGTCTAGACAGGGCAGATGGCTTTTAGTAGTGTTCCCTCCAGGTGGTGTGACATGACACGACACCATCTCTTAATTACCTCCTGTTTCCTCTGGTCTTTCTCACTTCCGTCTGTTTTTTCTGTGTGTGTGTGTGTGTGTGTGTGTGTGTGTGTGTGTGTGTGTGTGTGTGTGTGTGTGTGTTTTGCTCACCTCCTGCTTCCGTTGATCCTTCTTCAGCGTAGCAATCTCTCGGTTCCGTCTGGTTTCAGAGGCACGGTTCCGATCCTGCTGTTCCTTCATCTGCTTCATCAGGCTCACCTTTGCAGAACACACATGAGCATTGTATTTGTTACAAAATCTCTCTCTCTGTCTGTCTCTCTCGCACACACACACACGCAAACACAGTGACCACTTACTAATACCCATACCCACAGTACACAGTACTATGTGTATTTTCTTGTATTCTAACATTAGACACTCTCTCACTCAATCACTCACACACACACACACACACACCTTGGTCTTCTTCATCTCGGAGACGTCCTGCTGTAGCTTCTTGAGCTGCTTCTCATACTGGGACTGGTTCTTAAGGAGGCGAGCATGCTCCTTCTGGGCCGACTGTAGTTTCTGCATCTCCTTGTTCATGGAGCTCAGCTTGCGCTCGTACTCCGCCTTAATTTTCTTGGCCTTCTCCTCCGTGCATGTCTCCACCGAACCTGCGCACCAATCACACACAGTCAGCACTAACGATGCACGACTCGATCGAACCTGCGCACCAATCGCACACAGTCAGCACTAAGGCAAACTGGGTCTTTTCCAGTCAATGTGAGCTTATTTTGTCACATCCTTACGATGCCATGTATTTTTATGATGTAAATGATGACAGGAAATTGTGTCTCTGATCTTGGTCTGCAGGATCATGATTTCTGCTTGTACTGCTGTTTGAGTGTGTGTGTGTGTGTGTGTATCTGTACCCATATTGTGCAGCACTCTGTCTCTCTCCAGCTGTGTGTCTCTGATCTTGGTCTGCAGCATCATGAGTTTCTGTTCGTACTGCTGTTTGAGTGTGTGTGTGTGTGTGTGTGTGTGTGTGTATCTGTACCCATATTGTGCAGAACTCTGTCTCTCCAGCTGTGTGTCTCTGATCTTGGTCTGCAGCATCATGAGTTTCTGCTCGTACTGCTGTTTGAGTGTGTGTGTGTGTGTGTGTGTGTGTGTGTGTGTGTGTGTGTGTGTATCTGTACCCATATTGTGCAGCACTCTGTCTCTCTCCAGCTGTGTGTCTCTGATCTTGGTCTGCAGCATCATAAGTTTCTGTTCGTACTGCTGTTTGAGTGTGTGGAGTCGCCGCTGGCTGTTCTCCAGCTCGTCAATCAGCTTCTGCTTGATGGCAATCTCACACGTGATGTTGGCCAGATCCGCCTGGAAGTTCTCTGCAGGACACACAAGACAGTAAGTACAGTGTACACACACACACACGCACCCACACACACAGATATATATACACACACACCTGCCAGACACAAACCCCACCAGCATGTACACTAGATGGAAAGGAGTGATGTTTTTTCACACTCACACACACACACAGATATATACACTCACTCACACACACACACACACACACATTCGCACACCTGCCAGACAGGCAATCTCCCTGCACATAGACACTAGAAATAGAGTGATGTCCGACTTTACACACACACACACACACACACACACACACCTTCTCCTTTGTCATCCAGCTCCAAGTCGGACTCTTCTGAGCTTCCATCCACCTCCATGTCACTGTCCTCATCATCACCGCCCTCATGCTCCTCTCCATCGTCATGGTCACTGCCCTCCTGAGGACACACACACACAAGCACATATAGTATATGTCCACACATATAAACATACACAGGCTTATACACACCCACAAGCACATTAAAGTTCATGCATGCTCACCCATAGGAACTTAAAACACACACACACACACACACACACACACACACACACACACACACACACACAGTCAATCAATGTTGCCTCACCCCTTCTGCTTCTTCACTGGTGCGTTCATGCCCCTCCCTCTCCTGCTCGTTGTCTGGCGTTTCTTCTCGGACCACACTACAGACACAGACACACACACACACACACACACACACACACACTTGTTATCTCTCAGCTCCAACAGGTGGAGCTGTTGAGTAGGTGAGTAGTAGCGAGTGCCTCTGGAGGAAGGGTTAGTTAATCAGAGAGAGACACCATCACCTGATCAAACACCCCAAGCATCCGCTGAGTCACCAGGAGCATTAATAACGACTCAGCATTAATCATTAGTACTATTAATAGGTGGCTTAATCAGTTCCTGTTCACTGTGTGATTCAAGTCTTTTTTTAAGTTTGTTGTTGTGGTAGCAGTTAGCAGATTACACCAGAGCACTAGTAGATGGAACACTTGCTTATTTGATTGTTGTTGTCATAGTTACAGCAGAGAGGGTTGAAACAGAGCAATATTAAAGGTCTTTGGTTACAGAATCATTACTAAAATGTCATTACTAAAATGGTAGTTATCACAGCAACAGTGGCCTGTAGTTCTGAAAATCCCCCTGTGCACTGGTATCAAAGATCATTGAATACTGACCAACATAGAGGAACATAACACGTCACAATGGAAGCAAACGTGAATAGTTCCTGTCTGTATAAGTGGGAGTTTCACATAACACACAATATAAACTTTTCACAATATAAACGTTTCAATGATCTTCTGTATCAGCATATGAGGGCTCGACTCTGGTCTGCATATTTTTCTCTCTCCCCCTTGGAAATGGAACACGTAACTTAACGGACATTTGTGCCTCTCGCTCTGTTTTTACCCTCCAGCCATGTTACCATAGCAACAACCCTCAGCTTTTAAGGGAAGCCCCTAGTTAAGACCTTTGCACTCTGCTTTCTTTGAGTTTGGTTTTCTAGTGTGAAGCTGTTGGACTACTAAAAAATGAATACAGCCTCACGTTGTGTCAATCAGGTGGCACACTGATTCAGAAACTTCCATCCGCCTCCTCAGAAACTTTCTTACATTTTTTAAATTATTTTTTTCCCTTTTTTCATATCTGTGTGGTGTAGTTCCAGATTTCCTTCTGTAGTCTTGTAGGAGACTGAAAAAAGCCTGAAAAATCAGGGGTTTCAGTGTGCGTAGGCCATTGCTGTAACACCGTGTCCTAACTGCAAGCGAGCGTTATGTGGTCGTGTACCTTTGACTGTTCCCCGTCTACACTGGGTCTGTTAAACATGCTGTTCTGTTCGTAGAGATTCCCCATTCAAACTGATGAGCAACAGGGCAGGAGCAACAGACACAGAAACAGACAGAGAGCGACAAAGTTCTGCTAAACCAGCAGAGCGTTGCATCGCATTCAGTTTGGATATTCCAATTAAAAGAAAAGTAATCAAACTGATTCTGCCGCATTGGATTGCATGGCTTGCAGTTAGTCAGAAACTCTGGCACTGGCACAGGTGTTTACTGGAGCAGGAGTCATCAAACTGCCGCTGTAGTGGCCAGAGCCTAGAGCAGTCTAACCCTCTCCTCCTTCCATCCTGCTCAGAGGGATTTAGAAGGAGGTTGGTGTGCCAGAATCACCTAGCACACCACATAGGTCAGAAGGTCAAGGTGAAAGGTTAAAATTCAGGTTAGTAATTTTACAGGCATACAATGACTCACAAACACGTGGCAAGGTTGATTAGGGAAAAAGAGAGAGAGACAGAGATCTACCATGAGAAAAGAGGATAGGAGAGTCGGGGTGTGCTGTTGTGGCACAGCTCTTGCTCAAAAGCAGGTCAGCTGCGAGTTGTGGGTGATTTGATTGGTCGAAAGACAGTTTGGCGTGTGTGTAGATGGGAGTTGATTGGTTAAAGGACAGTTGGGTGTGTGTGTTTAGGTGGGACTTGATTGGTTAGAAGTTGTGTGTAGGTGGAAGTTGTTTGGTCAGAGGACAGTTGGGTGTGTGTGTTTGTCTGTGTGTGTGTGTGTGTGTGTGTGTGTGTGTGTGTGTGTGTGTGTGTGTGTGTGTGGAAGTGGAAGCTGAATGGTTGAAGGGATATGTTTTGGGTGTTGACTGTGTGTGTGTGTGTGTGTGTGTATATAAAGGGGAGGGCTGTGATTAGGCAAACCTGTCTTGGTCCAGATCTTCTGACTGACTCTCCTCCAACTGTTGAAGCCTTCAGTGTGTGTGAGTGAGAGGGGCAGAGTACACACGAGAGAGAGAGGGAGAGGGAGAGGGAGAGGGGGAGAGAGAGAGAGCAGGTGAGTGAGGCAGTGATGGAGAGAGAGGAAGAAATAAGAAGAAAGGTATACGCAGAAGAGATGGAAAGCTATATAGAGACAGAAAGTGTGAGAGAGAGAGAGAGAGAGAGAGAGAGAGAGAGAGAGAGAGAGAGAGAGAGAGACAACCAGACATACACAGACAAAATATGGCGAAAGTTCTATAAACACACTAATCCCAAAACTAAGCTCTCTGATTTCTGAAAACAGGTTTACCCAAACCCACCAATCTGCACGCACACAAACACACACATTCTCTGGCTGTCCACCACCTGACACACACACACCTTCTGATCTTTCTGTCTCAGATCTTTTAGCCCCCTGTCATCAGGTCTAATCATTATACTGTATCACTGAGCATTTATCATTGCAGACATTCAAACAAATTACCCCTTAGAGATACACACACACACACACACACACACACACACACACACACACACACACACGCACACACACACACACACACACACACACAGCCACAGCCTTACAGCAACTAATCTTTAAGAGCTTGGGGTGTGGACGGAGCAGAATGGGCAGCTTGCCAGCCAGTAATTACCCAAAACACATACCAACACACACACACACTCCTTCATCGTGACACCAGCGGACACAGCGCTCACACATACGCTCACACATGCACAGACCAACACCCTCTCCTGCGGCCAAACTGTATGGGAACACTGATGCACCTAGCTACTACACCTGTTCAAACATGATAAGAGAACACACACACACTCGCATCAACAGTTGAAGACAGTTCACACACTTCTTATTATGCAGACATAGGATGAACCTTCATCTGCTGTCTCGACATACACATGCACACACACACACACGCGCGCGCGCGCGCACACACACACACATACACAACACACACACACACGCACACACACACACCAAAATAAGGGTAAGGTCTCTGTGTGTTTCTATCTTTCTCTGTCACACACTCACACACACACACCTCTTTTTCTTCTTCTTCTCCTTCTTTTTGAGCTTCTCCAAGTCTTTCTTGGCGATCTCCAGGATCTCCGAGGCCTCTTTCTCAGGAGCGATGGCGAAGGATCCTGTTGGCCCATAGAGGGCGCTCCGCCCAGAGGCCCGTGACAGGTTCCGCCTCAGGCTCTCACTCATTGCCTCACTCTCCAACAGCTTCGCCCTGCCAGCCAATCACAACACAGGAAAGTATCATTGATTAAGAGTGCACCCAATCACAGGACCGGAACCCAGGTCGACTGACTGTCAGTCTGTGATACTTTCGTTTGTGTGTAAGTGTTGTGTGTTCGATGAGTGTGTAAGCGGTATGTAGTAGGTGAGTGTGCAAGCGTTGTGTAGTAGTGAATGAGTGTGTAAGTGACCACCGCTTCCGACGCACATTGGCCAACTGTTTTCCTATGGAGAGGTGTTAACGCCTTCATTTCGATACTGGCGTCGCATTGTTTTCATGTGTAAAGGGATTAAGTGTTGTGTAGTAGACGAGTCTGTAAGTGTTGTGTTGTGTAGTAGATGAGTGTGTAAGTGTTGTGCAGTAGACGAGTGTGTAAGTGTTGTGCAGTAGACGAGTGTGTAAGTGTTGTGCAGTAGACGAGTGTGTAAGTGTTGTGTTGTAGACAAGTGTGTAAGTGTTGTGTTCTAGACAAGTGTGTAAGTGTTGTGTGGTAGACGAGTGTGTAAGTGTTGTGTTGTGTAGTAGATGAATGCATTAGCATTGTGTAGTAGTAGATGAGTGTGTAAGTGTTATATAGCAGACGAGTGTGTACGTGTTGTGTAGTAGACAAGTGTGTAAGTGTTGTGTAGTACATGAGTGTGTAAGTGTTTTGTAGTAGACGAGTGTATAAGTGTTGTCTAATAGGCTATGCAGTCTCACCGGAGCTCCTCAATCTCCTTGATGTAGCTCTGGATCATGTTGCCAATCTCCTCACTGCCCTCCCCTGCAACACACAAACACAAATAAGGAGAAGAAAACATAATCAGACTTTTTTGAGAATAACTTTTAAAACTGGAACATCACCTGCACTGTGTGTGTGTGTTTGGGGTGGGTTGGACACTGACTCTAAGGAGCTAGGAGAGCCATGTGTGTGGTGTGTGAGGGGTGTGTGTGTGTGTGTTTCTGTGTGTGTGTGTACAGACCAGCCTTGCTGAGTGCCTGACTAGCATTCTGGCTGAGGAGCTGTGTGTGCATGTGTGTGTTTGCGCGTGCGTGCGTGCGTGCGTGTACTGATCAGCCTTGCTGAGTGCCTGACCAGCATTCCGGCTGAGGAACTGTATGAGGTGTGTGTGTGTGTGTGCGTGTGTGCGTGTACTGACCAGCCTTGCTGAGTGCCTGACCAGCATTCCGGCTGAGGAACTGTATGAGGTGTGTGTGTGTGTGTGTGTGTGCGTGTACTGACCAGCCTTGCTGAGTGCCTGACTAGCGCTCTGGCTGAGGAGCTGTGTCAAGCGTGTGCGCTGAGCGTCGATGGTCTCCTGCATGGCCTTGACTCGCATGCGCAGGTTGCTGTTCTCCGTCTGCAGCATGGCGTTCTCATGTACCATGTCATTCACACTCTCCAGACCATCCTCGCCCACCATCCGCTTGCCCTGCACGCACGCACGCGCACACACACACACACACACACACACACACACACACACACGTTACATACAAATACATGACAAACACAGGTAACGTAAGACGTAAGACCCTGCTCTGACTCTGAACACTTTCTCTGTTCATATTGCCTTAGTGTTCTTAGTCTCCCTGAACCCTAAGCCCTAGCCCTAGTCCTAGCCCTAACCCTAACCCCAACCCCTAAGTCCTAAACTCTAAAGCCAAAGCCCTAACCCTAGCCCCTATCCCTTAAACCCTGAGCCCTAAACTCTAAACTCTAAACCCTAAGCCCTAAGCCATGAACCTTCAAAGGAATTAATAAACAGACATGAAAATCACCTTCATGGTTGGTTGATTCGTGGCAGTCTTTGAGGGTTCAGGGTTTAGGGACTTTATGTGTGGAAGGGCACTGGGATTCAGTCTGAATCCCCAGCAGGAACTCCCTGTGACCCATCCACCCAGTCTCAGTCCTAAAGGTACTCATCTGTCTCATCACCACAATCGTCCACCACACTCGTTTACCATTCTCATCCCTACTCTCTCTATCATTTTATACTTTTATCTCTCTCTCTCCCCCCATCTCACCGTCTTGTACTCCATGAGTTCCATCTGCAGACGGGCGATCTCGGTTCTAAGTGCACTGATCTGCTGGCTGGCGCGGTCCTGGTTCACCACCACCTTGTTCTTGATGTTCCGTGCACGGTTGGCGTACTTCAACGTGTTCAGCGTCTCCATGAAGTCCCGGTCGGACGGACTGATGCATGCAATCATCACTGTCTGACTGTGAGGAAGCAACAACAGAAGGATCATCACCATCATCATCACCACCACCATTGGTTGGGCACAGTTGGGCTGGTTATGCCATCATCACAAAAAACACATCATGACATGGTAGTTTGGGAATCTGTGAAAAAGTTTATTAAGAGATTATATTTTAATCATTATTTATTTGTTATATAAGGAGAAATATTTTAATCATTATTTTCATTTCAATTCATTTCATTTCATTTTCAATTTATTACCACCAGACTGACAGGAAACTGGCGATGTGTCCATTTCACTACATGCTGACAGTTTGCACTGCACTGAACACACTAAACTAAAGGGCAACAACAGGGAGATTTTGGAAAACTACCATCCTTGATCCTGTAAGGTCACGGTGCTCTGACACTAACTCACCTGTTGCCCCCCAGAGAGTCCTGCAGGAGTCGCGTGAGTTTGGAGTCTCGGTATGGCACGTGGGTCGCGCGCTTGCTACGGTCCCCCAGAGCACTGATCACATTCCCCAACGCCAGCTGGTAAACAACACAAACAAACAAGTACAAACATAAATAAATCAATGCAAATACTCAAAAACACACAACTGTTTGCATATGTGCAAATAACACAACTATCTTTCCCCCTTTTGCTCTGTGGCACTGCACTGACTGATCCAACCAGCAGGGGGCTCCCTCGCTGCAGCTCTGTTTCCTGGCAACAGGTGGATTTGAGGCACTGGTGTGGAATGACAGAATGGCCAGTGGAGGGTTCGTTGCCAGGGTAACGCCTGGCTCAGTCTCTCCACACACCACCCTCCTGATGCCACACACACACACACACACACACACACACCTCAGAGATTCAGTTACACACAACTGAACTCCCTGGTTCTATGCAGTTCCAGGCTCTCCCCTTAAAAAGAAGTACTTGGCTTACCCTATTTTTCCCCATTACTTTTCTTTCTTGCCCTCAGCTATCAGACCTAACGGAAGCAGAGGCAGAGGCCCCATGAACTAAAGTGTCCTTTACCAGCATGTGATAGATGACACATCAAATAAAGCTGTTTAAAACCAAACTACAGTTCTACACACACACACACACACACACACACACACACACACATATAATGACACAGGGTTCAAGAGTGTGTAGGAATGTCCTGACCTATTATCTCCTTGTCAGAGCAAAAGCTGGAGCATTTTTTAGATAATTACAGTGATTAAAGTAAGCTACATGAGGAGACTTTATAGCCAACTATAATATACAACCATTACTACACTGCAACTCTCCCTTTCAAGAAGTGCTTTTTTATTGTATGCTATTCCATTATGTTCATCATCTGATGGCTGACAGTGTGTTTCATGTGAGCCCTTCCTTTGCTCTGAGCAGAAGAGGCAGCTGTCAAATAAATGCCCTAGGTACCCTTAGGTGCCCTCTCAGGTGCCTGTCGAAAATTACCCCCATGTAAAACATGTCTGGAGCCAGGACAGGACCCCGGCAGCACAGGAAGAGCAGCAGTGAGGGGCAGGAGGGGTAATTACACATTCTTATGAAATGATTACTATACTTAGTGCCCCCCAAAGGAGTTTTACCTCCCAAGACAGGCAGAGGAGGGGCAGCTGGGTTGGGGCAATTTTTCACCAGGCCAGACTAGAGCCCCAGATTAGTTCTACCCCCCCAGAAGGGCAAGAAGAAGGGCAGTGGGGCAGTTTGTGACCAGATAACACACAGAGAGCAAAAGACGATCTACCCTCTAGAGGGGTATTGTAGGGTTTGGTGGGCAAGTTTCTCACCAGGCCACAGTTGATGGAGATGCCCTCCTTGGCCCGGTCCCCAGTGGCACCGGTCCGCTTCAGTCGCTCAGACCCTGCCAGATCCACAAAGTGGAACTTGGCCGTGAGCGTCTCGAACTCGTTCATCTCGCCCGAGCCGTTGGCCAACCGGTTATCTGGTTCTCCCTCCTGGGAGGAGCAAAGACAAAAGTCAAGAGAATGGAGGCAGGGATTCAATAGAAGCACTTCCTCTTTGAACAGCGACTTGCCAAGAACATTTTAGACTCCAAAACAAAGTAAAGTAAAGCTGACTGGTGTTTAGCAGACGCTTGCATCCAAAGCAACATGGAGGCGTGGGGTTCAGGAATCGAGTCTGGGTCACATGATCGAGTCAGTCGAGCCAACTAACATTCAGTAATCACTACATTATACAAAGTAATGAACTATTCCATACGTCTATAGCAGACTATCAAAAGACAAGGGTCATGCAGATTTGTCTTGGGTTGTGGAGTAGGGCGCTTACCTTGTCGTTGGCGTCAGTGTTTGCACAGACGCGCACCTGGCACAGGTGAATAGTGAAGATGGCGTGTGAGCGAGAGCTCTGGACGTTCATCTGGGTGCTTGCCGTCGTACGGGACAGGGCGCCCAGCTTCAGACACTGGATCATCTGATAAACACACACACACAAACACACACAGAGAAAGAGATTTACAAGATGGCTGACGATGCATAATGATTATTAGTAATGAGTAAATAATACTTAATGGACACATTTTTCCCTTCCACATTTACCTACACACACTCACACACACACACACACACCAACCTCGGCCTCTGAGGTGACGCTGCGTGTAGTGACCCCTACGGTGTAGATGCCTCCGTTGGCGTCCTCATGGATGCGGATATTGGACTTCTGCTTACGAGCCTCCATGTCCCGTGTGGAGTCAAAGAGGTCCAACACCTCCTCATTATACAGCTGTCAATCAATCAATCAATCAATAAATCAATCAATCAAAAGGTCATTCTGGTCCCATGTTAAGTCAAACAGCTAATACCTCCTAAGCATCAATCACCAATCAGTAAGACAGTGAGTCAAAAGTTATGAAAAATGTGTGTGTGTGTGTGTGTGTGTGTGGTGTGTGTGTGTGTGTGTGTGTGTTTGTAAATGCAATCTTTGGTCTGTACCTCCAGGAACTGAGCATTGATCTTAAACTCGGGCACAGGTTTGCCCTGCTCAATGGCAGCCTGCTTCCGCTGCTCGATGCCTCTGAAGAGGTGACCGACTGCCCGGGGGATAATGCCCAGCTCCTGGTCGGAGATGCTCACGTCGAACCCTGTGCCCATGGTGTAGGTCTTCCCTGAGCCCGTCTGACGGGAGGAAGAGAGAAAGTGTTACTGGGCTGACTCCACTTCCTGCCCTCTCCAAGCAAGACACTGAACCCCAAACAGCTGGTTGGAACCTCACATGGCAGCCACAGCCACTGCCACCGGTCTATGAATGTGTGTGTGAATGTGTGTGAGCTTTGTGTTAGTGAATGTGTGTGTGAATGAGTGTGAGCTTTGTGTTAGTGAATGTGTGTGTGAATGTGTGTGAGCTTGTGTCAGTGAATGTGTGTGTGAATGAGTGTGAGCTTTGTGTTAGTGAATGTGTGTGTGAATGAGTGTGAGCTTTGTGTTAGTGAATGTGTGTGTGAATGTGTGTGAGCTTGTGTCGGTGAATGTGTGTGTGAATGAGTGTGAACTTGTGTCGGTGAATGTGTGTGTAAATGTGTGTAAGCTTGTCGGTGAATGTGTGGGTGAATGTGTGTGAGCTTGTGCCGGTCAATGTGTGTGTGAGCTTGTGTGGGTGAATGTGTGTGAGCTTGTGTCAGTGAATGTGTATGTGTGTGAGATTATGTCAGTGAATGTGTATGTGGGTGAATGTGTGTGAGCTTGTGTCGGTGAATGTGTATGTGGGTGAATGTGTGGGAACTTTTGTCGGTGAATGTGTGTGAGCTTGTGTGGGTGAATGTGTATGTGGGCGAATGTGTGTGAACTTGTGTCGGTGAATGTGTGTGAGCTTGTGTGGGTGAATGTGTATGTGGGTGAATGTGTGTGAGCTTGTGTCGGTGAATGTGTATGTGGGTGAGCTTGCGTGGGTGAAAATGAGGCATATGTTGTAGAGGAGTGGAACAGTGCTACATAATACAATTCATTTCTCATCCCCATTCACCATCCACAGGAACAGCTCCTGAAATTCATTAGTGTCCAGCGTCCTTCCTGTAACCCCTGAACCCTCAAAGCCTTAACTGGCAGAAAGCAGCAAATCATGAAACAGTCATGTTAGTGAAGTCTTAAGGTTCCTATCTTTGGGTCTAGGGCGGGCATTGAGATTCAGCTTAAGACTTCAGTGGCTAGAGAGATTTGATTGGATGAACAACTTACACACATTACAGAGAGACCAGAGTTCTCCTGGGCTTGACCCATAATCACACACACACACACACACACACACACACACACACACACACACACACACACACACACACACACACAGGATCAGGCAGTTCATTAGTGTCATGGGTGCAGAGTGCTAATGGGTGTAGGCAGGCTGGTAAGCCCACAGAACAGTCCTTATGATCACAGAGGATTATAAATAACATGAAGGGCTAGGAGATCAGATGGGGTTTCTCACACACACACAGAAACACAAAACACCAGACTAAACACATACATACACACACACACACAGAAACACAAACAAAACCAAAACAGGCTACACACACACACACACACACAAACACAGACCCACACATACACAACAACACAACAGGAACTTGAGTATAAAACCATGAGCCAAACAGTAAGTGAATAGACAAGAGGATAAATGTGCAGCTGAACGACGGCTCCGAGTTTTGGGATGAATAAACACACACACACACACACACACACACACACACACACACACACACACACACAGAAGATAAATGTGCAGCTGAATGATTGCTCAGAGTTCTGGGGTGATCAGCACCTCAACAAAAGAGTTTCAGGATGGGGGGGTCTACGTTGCCATGGAGATACAGGGAGGAATGCCATGGTGCATCCAGATTCACACGTCATCCCCGTATACACACACACACACACACACAAACACACACGCACACACACGCACAAACACGCACACACAAACTCAGATACACAATGAGACAGACATACAGTCTGCTCCTATCACTCCTCACAAACACACACAGACAGACAGACAAACACAGATACACACACACACACACACAGACACACACACTTTACACTGAAAACTTTCCACTGAGTGTGAGAAAGGGAATGTCCTGAGGTTGAACAATGAGGAAAGGACAGGAGAATGGATGAGGATTAAGAAATAAAGAAAAGACTAGAGAGGGACAGGGAGAAAGAGGGGGGGGGAGAGAAAGAGGGAGAGGGGGAGGGAGAGAGAGAGAGAGAGAGAGAGAGAGAGAGAGAGAGAGAGAGAGAGGCAAGGGGGCTGGTAAGGGGGAGAAGGAGATTTAGGGGAGAAAACATATTACACACTGAAGAAAGGAGACCTTATGAGACAGATCCATGAGGGGAATAGAAGCATATAACTATAGGAACACCAGCATTTAGACAGAAGAGAGGAGAGGAGAGAGGGAGAAGAGGAGAGGAGAGGAGAGGAAAAGAGAGGAGAGAGGAACAAGAGGAAGGAGAGGAGAGGAAAAGAGAGGAGAGGAGAGGGGGAGTGGAAAGCAGAGGAGAGGAGAGGAGGGGAGAGGAAAGGAGAGAAGAGGGAGGAAAGAAGGGAGGAGAGGAGAAGAGAGGAGAGGAATAGAGTAGAAGGAAACATGAGAAGAGGGGAGAAGAGAAAACAGACAGAAGAAAATGAAATATGAGGAGATGAGAAGAAAAGAGAAAAGGAAAAGGAAGAAACGGGGATATGAGAAGAGAGGAAGAAGGGAGGAGAGTCATATTTAAACTGTAGAACAGAGCTGATTATATCACACACACACACACACACACTGACAGAGCACTAACTAAAGCAAATATATCAGAGTGATAACACGTAAGCATGGCTCATGTTCAGACCTGTCTGTAGTGGTTAGGCCTTCATGGCCTGTTTGTTTTCTTATCACCACAACTGATATGAAATATGAAATGAGGTTTAGGATGGAGAATGTAAGAGAAAGTGTGTGTGTGTGTGTGTGTGTGTGTGTGTGTGTGTGTGTGTGTGTGTGTGTGTGTCTCATTGTGCAACCATTCTTGGAGTGCAGCAGAGAGGAGTTTTGACATGTGCTACTGCTCAACACCATGGAAGAAAAGAGAGAACACATGGTTAAGAGACCCAGCTTAGGGACAAAAAGGAGACTGATACTCTGTTCATCCCAAGGGGAAGTCTGGCATAAGATGCACTGCTTAGAAATCCATTTTAGGTGCATCCAAGATTAGCTCATCAGGTATTATAGTAGATCCAGGGGAACCTGAAAATGTCCTTTCACTTGTGTGTGTGTGTGTGTGTGTGTGTGTGTTACAGTAAAAGTTTTGTTCCAGGTTATGGACGCTAATGCATAGAGATGCGAATAAAGGAACTTTATGCGACTACACATACACACACACACACACACACACACACACACACACAGACTCTCGTCTGAGCACAAGGCGCCTGAGCACAAGGCCATGTAAATATGTGTGTATATTTTGGAAATGTATGCAAAGATCACACACACACACACACGCACACGCACACGCACACACACAACTACAAATATCCCATTAAGTACACACTATTACACTTGGGGACTGTTTGTTAGGCTGGAAATCATGGTGTTGATTAACTGTCACAGGGGAACTGCAATACAGACAGGCTCCTGAGGGAGACACACACACATACACACACACACACACACACACACTCTCTCTCTCTCTCTAAGAAACAGAGAGAGACCGGGTCCTCTCCCAACTCACGTTTCTGTAGGCAAAGATTGTGTATTTGTAGCCCTTGAAGCACACACACACACACGCGCACACACACACACACACACACACACACACACACCTGTCCGTAGGCG
>PYXC01002022.1:475000-495000 GCA_015244755.2 Tenualosa ilisha
ACAGTCTGGCCCTGATGACTGATCCGAGGAATGTTACACATTGCCAAAGCGCAGTTTGGGATGTGGAAAGAGTCTGGCCCTGATGTTACACAAAACCAGCAGTACCTCTCTCTCTGTCTGGCTCTTTCTCTCTCTTCTCTCTCTCTCTCTCCTCTGTCTCTCTCCTCTCTGTCTCCCTCTCTCTCTCTTTCTCTCCATAGCACAGCTGGGGTGAGCTGAACAATCCCACCATCTCTGCCTGAGGTCATCTACAGTTTACATAGGCGGGGTCAAGAGGAGGACTTCTCCAGATTAAAGTAGCGTGTGTGTGTGTGTGTGAAAGTGATTTTATCATCCCACTGAAATACTATTGTCTTTCATACTGAGAATAGTCCCTTATGAAGACATGAATGAACTGAGAGAAACTCTGTCAGGCAAACTGTGTGTGCATGTGTGTGTGTAAGTGCTCTGTACTCTCTCCCGTCCTCTCTCTCTGTGAGTGTCTCTGTCTGTGTGTGTGTGTGTGTGTGTGTGTGTGTGTGTGTGTGGTGTGTGTGTGTGTGTGTGTGGTGTGTGTGTTGTGTGTGTGTGGATGCATATGTGTGTCTGTGTGTGTGTGTGTGTGTGTGTGTGTGTGTGTGTGTGTGTGTGTGTGTGTAGGGGTAGGGGATCTGATCTACCATAAGGGCTCACACTCACATCAGACACCCTGTCTTAATCCCCCCCATTAGCACAGATTAGATAAGATGTGTTCTAAAGACAGAAAGACAGACACACACACACACAGACACACACACACAAATTTGGGGGAAGAATAGTGGAAGATAGAAAATGCCAAAAGAGACGCACATGTATTTTACGTATGAGAGCCATGATTCCCACTATGTTCTTTCTGTAGGCACACACACACACATACACACACACAAACACACACATACACACAAACACACACATACACATACACACATAAACACATACACACACAAACACAACACATACACAACACATACACACAAACACACACACACACACACACACACACACACACAACACACACACACACACACACACACAGCAAAAGTCTTGAAAAGGTAATGTGTAAAGGGCAGAAAGAATGGTAGGAAGGGAGGGAGAGGAGGACAGGAAAAACACAGTAATGGAGTGAAGGAATGAATGACACTTTATGCACAGAGGAGAAAAAAAAACCCCAAAACAACTCTTCACTGGTTGTGTGGTATTAGCTAATCTACAAATGGCATCATCGCCATGGCGACAACACAGCATCCTGTTGATGAGGTCATCAAAAGTGGTCCACAGGCCAACACCATGCCTGTCACAGGCTGTCATTATGAGGTCTCGTGAAAGTCACTTAAAGGTCACATAAAAGATATTGTGAGATGTTTACAAGCAACCAGCACTCCACCCTGGAACCCCCCCCACCCCAGCAGGGTACACACATACAGTACCTGCACACACACACCCACACACAAACACACTTAAACACACACACACACACACACAGAGGCAGCAGCTTGAGGGTACGGTTACACACACACGCACAACCCTAAAATTTGTGCAGTGGCAAGGCAGCTTTGGGTTTTCATCTGTTTTTGTTTGGGCTATAAATGTAATCATTGCTGCTGTGAGAATAAAGGCGTCTTTGACTGACCTGAGACCTGTCTTCATCAGAGGCCTACAGAGGAGAGAGCAGAGCCTCCGTGGGACTACTTCTCTTTCCGTAACATGAGCCTAACAGCCTGTACTCACTCACTGTTAAAGCTAAACACACACACACACGCACGCATTGACAGGCAGACCAACAAACACAAGTGCACACACCTCAAATTCTTTGCACGCACACACACACACACACACACACACACCACACACACACACACACACACACACAGAGTTCAGTACAGTAGTTGAATACCTATTCTACAACCTTTAAAGCTACAGATTACAGGTTTCAAATGTAAATCGCACAAACACACACACATATGCACATACATGCACACACAGGCCCAGAAACATTCAAACATTCAACACTTTTGTGCAGTTTCACAGTCCTCAGCCCCTGCGCTCCTTGGACTTAAACCCTGTTCCAAATATCTCTGACCCATAGCCGAAGAGGGGGGGTGGGTGTCTATGTGTACTTAAGAGTGTGTGTGTGTGTGTGGGGGGGGGGACTGCTTGATAAAGGACTCCATTTATCACCCACTCCCGCTGCATGGGCAGGAGGGTCCTAGGGAGGCTCATGGGGTGAGGGTGTGTGTGTGTGTGTGTAAGTGTAGGTGTAGGTGTGTGTGTGTGTGTATATATGTGTATTATGATACATCTCTGAAGGTAAGTGTGTATAAGTCAGCACGTTTATGTATGACATGGTATGACATATGAAGGTGAGTGTGTGTGTGTGCGTGTGCGTGTGAGGGTCACTGAGTTCCGACTGTTAGTGTGTTCATAGTGAACTAGCTGAATGGGAGGGAAAAAAAACAAACATTCTGTTTCTGCAGCGTTAGGACTTTGGGCTTTAGAACCGGTGTAAGGTTCCGCGGAGAAACCCAAGCTGACGGGAGAGGCCGATATGAAGGGCTGATAGAGTGACTTCTACTGCTCCGAGAGGAAGGGAAATAGAAGTGAATGCACAGTGCAGAGTTAACATGCATGTTATTTTTCATTCCAATATGATTCATTGAACCCAAATCAATACTTCAGGACACAAAAACACCAAATGAAGACACTTAATAAAGTTTCCTTGGGAGAGTTTGTATGTACATGCTGTTTGGCATTCCATAGGACAGACTTTTTTATCCCCTGTTGGATCTGAAAGTATTATATGTGTGTGTGTGTGTGTGTGTCTGTGTGTGCGTGTGTGTGTGTGTGTGTGTGTGTTCTGTTGGACCTAATCCATGTGAAGTGGAGTGAAAGCTGCGGTCTCATTACTGCGATTACTGTGACAGGAGAGAACCTTTTGGAACCTGCACTCCTGCTGCCCTCTCTCTCTTTCTCTCTCTAGATTCATCCCTCTCTGAGCTCTCTCTCTCTCTCTTTACCTCTCTATCTGCATCTCACACTCACTCTCTCTCCCCTCCATCTCCCTCTCTCTCTTTCTACATCTCCTGCTCTCTCTCCACCTCTGGACTCCCTCTCTCTCTCTCTGTCTGTCTTTCTCTCTCTCTCTCATTCCCCTCCTTTCTTCTCTCCTGTCCTTCCTATACATCCTATTATATCTCCTTCTCTTTGTCTCTCTCCATAGAATAGAACAGAATAGAATAGAAAGCCTTTGTTGTCATTATACACAGTATAATGAGATTTTAAGCAACTCCTTAAAAGCGCACACAACGCAAAGTATAAATCCTCCTATCCTCCCTTCTTCTCTTTCTCTACTCCCTTCCTCTTTCCCCAACCTATACTCTTATGTCATCCTTCCTTTTTTCTCACACTCTTTCATCTCACCCTCATGACACTTCTCGCCTTCCATCCTTCCTTTTCTCTTTATCCTTTACTCCCTCTCTGGCTTCTCTTTCCCTCCCTCTCTGTCCCTCTTCCCTCCTATCTCTCTCTCTCTCTCTCCCCCTTTCCCACCCTCCCTCTCATCCTTTTCATCTCCCTTCATCTTCCCTTTTTCTTGTCATCTCTCCTTTCCATCCCTCTCATATTTCACCTCTCGTTACCTTCCTGTCCAAACCATCCTGACCTCCCCCCTGCCCACCTCCTCTCATAAAGTCCCTAACAGAAACTACACTTTGACTGTCAGTTCAAGAGCAAAGCTGTGTTATCTAGGCCATCTCTAACATGGGGAAAGGAGTGACACGCCGATTTGTTGTCTCTGTGTGTGTGTGCGCGCGCGTCTGTGTGTGTGTGTGTGTGTGTGTGTGTGTATTTGTGTCTGTGTGTGTTTGGGCTGAGGCTGAGACTCTGAGCAAGTTGTCCTAATCTCTGCACCCCACCTACTGCCAACCCCCAAACACAACGACCTGCCAGGGATTTCAACACAGCAGGAAAACTCTGCATTTGTGTGTGTGTGTGTATGTGCGTGTGTGTGTGTGTAATCCCCCAGCCAATAGCAGATTTCCAGACCTTGTTCACAGCAGAGAGGACAACGAAGACATCCTGTCCCCAGCTCCAGGTTCAAGTTTAAGTGAGGCCAGCCTTAAGCAGGTCTGGGCAACTGTGCATATGAGTGTCTGTGTATGCACATAAGTGTTTGTGTGTGTGTCTGCATTAGAGTTTGCATTTTACCGTCTAAAAACTATTGCTTCAGCCGTGTGTGTGTGTGTGTGTGTGTCTGCATTAGGTTGTGTGTGTGTGTGTGTGTGTGTGTCTATGTAATCCCCCAGCCTTTGATGCTGTCAGTGCATTAGGCCAGGGTGGAGCCTGAGAATATACTGACCCTCTCTAAAAGCCATACAGCACTGGGGCACACACGCACACACACAAACACACACACACAAACACACACACACACACACACACACACACACACACACACACACACACACACACACACACACACACACACACACACACACACATTCTACAGGCAACACAGTGCCTGGGTGTGCTGACCTTTCAGCAGAAACAATGTAGTCTACACAAATAAGGCTGAAAGCAGAAAAAGCAAATAATTTTTAACAAGACCCAAACACACACACACACACACACACACACATAGAGGACTGAGATGTTACTCTGTTATCTGTAATGATAAATGTGTATGGGGAGGCAGTCTGGTCAGTGATCTCATAGATATAACATCACTAAAAGGTTGCGGCCCGCTGTCTGAAGAGCATCTGGCCTTTAGACAGGAACTAATGAATGAGCGTTGGCCAGGCAACCACAGAGGGATGCGTCTGGTTCCTTGATCAATAGCTATAATGATCAATAGACGCCAAGCCGAAGATAAATTATTATTGCCAATGCCATTTCCTGTCTCAGAGCAAGTCCTTCTGGGTAAAAGGGGGGCGGAGGTGATCTAATTTCCTGTCATTAATTTAACACTGAGACATGATGGAGAGGAGTTGAGGTCCTATTAAGTGATGAGCTCAGGGACCAGGATGAGGTAGACAGTGACACTGCATTTTCACATCTCTATGGCTGTCCTCATTAAATGCTGATTCATGCTGAAGTGGACCTGAATTCCCTTCAGAGGATGAGCTCAGGACCAAGGAGGGGGCAGAAAGTGACTCAGCATCTTCACATCTCTATAAACGCAGTCCTCATGAAGCACTGGGTCATACTAGAGAGAAATCCCATTATGGGATTTATTTATTTATATACTTATTTTGAGATTTATTTGTCTAAGATTATTATTATTTAACATAGAATGTCCACATTAATAAACATGACCTCATGTGAATGTGCCATGATTAGCCTGAATGGCTATTTTGCATCTGTTGTCCAAGGACTGATGTTCACTGTTAAAGTAACAGGTACAGTAGCAAGACTGTACAAGACAGTAACGCAGCATCTTCATGGCTGTCTTCATGAAGTGCCGAGTCATGGTGGAGAGGAGGAGGGGTCCTTTTATTTAGAGGATGGGCTCAGAGACCAGGGTGGGGCAGACAATGACTCAGCATCTTCACAGGACCACAAGACCCCCTCATTTAGGCCATGTCTGCTCAACATCACACAAACACAGGCAGAAAGAGAGAGTTAAAGACCAAGAGGCAGGAGAGAGGGAGAGAGGGAAAGAGAGGGAGAGAGGTAGAGATAATGGGGGGTTAGGCAACAGAGGCAGACAGAAGAGCAGAAGAGACAGAGGGGACAAATAGGTAAAGACAGAGAGAAAGAGAGAGAGAGAGAGAGAAGAGAGAGAGAGGAGAGGAGAGAGAGAGAGGAGAGACTGTGGTCTATCTATCCCTCACTTACTAAAAAAATGGCCTTAGTCTGTGAGGCAGTGTGGGGTGGCGAGGGGAGAGGAGGGGGGGCAGCCAGACAGGACCTAAGCGCATGAGGAAACCAAAATGTTCAAAGACTCACAAAATCAGACAAGGACAGAGAGAGAAAAGGCTGTGTGTGTGTGTGTGTTTGTGTCTGTGTGTGTGTGTGTGTGTGTGCATGCAGGTGTCTATGTCAGGTGTCCTTTCTCCCTTCTCTTTACACACACACACACAGGAAGGGATAGAATAGAAATAGGAAGTAATTAGAGAGAAAATAAAGACAAATCTGTGAGAGCTAATGTGAGAGAGATGGGGATGGAGGGAGGCAGAGAGACCAGTGAGGATGAGTGAAAAAAAAACTGATCATTGAGCATCATCCTTTCGTTCAGGATGTCAGCGCTAAAAATGCCCTAATTGGTAATGAGTGCTCGATGACATCAGCACATACAGTGTTCCTAATTATGACTCAGACAGTAACATCCCGTCCTAATCATTAACATCATTAAACCGCCTACACTCAGGGTCCAGGAGTTAACTGGCCTCCCTGTGCTACATCACACACACACACACACACACACACACACCACACCACACCACACATGCAGGATACGAGAGGTCCAGAGGATCCCAGAGTCCAGTTCTGTTCTCTGGACTGCAGACCAGACCAGACTAACCTTCGTAAAAAAAAAAAACATAAAAAAAGTCAATTTAAGATCCCATGGAGTCAACACTACACTGTAGTTCATGTTAAACACACAACACAAAGATCCCAACTCTCCCTACTCAGCACATTTCATCAGTCATCAGTCTTGTAGGTGAGTTCAGTAGTGTGTGTGTGTTTGTGTGTGTGTGTGTGTGTACGCCACTGTGCTAACTGGGCTGTGTAACCTGTTCCTCTGGCTCAAATATCAAGACTGGATCCGGCCAGGATCTGGCTTACAGAAGACTCAGTTGTGGCTCAAACACACACACACACACACACACACACACACACACACACACACACACACACACACACACACACACACACACAGCTGAGCCACAGGAATAGCCTAGGGACTGGGGTAGGGATGCAGATAGGCAGTTTAGACAGAGAAAGAGAAAGAGAAACAAAAAAGCTGACAGGGAACAGGAGAGGAGAGGAGAAGAGTGAGGGAACAGAGGGAGGAGAGGAGAGGAGAGAGGGAGATAAGAGGAGAAGAGAGGAGAGAGAGAGAGGAGAGGAGAGGACTGCAGGGGAAAGGAGAGGATGGTTACCAGAACACTGTCATCCGTTTCCTGACAGGATGGGTGACCCCCAAAAACACACAACACAACACACACACACACACGCACACGCAGCCCAGCATGTATGTAACCCTCAGATACATTATGCAAACATCAGCAGCATAACATGTTCACACACACACACCACACACACACACACACACACACACACACACACACCACACACACACACCACACACACACACACAGAGAGAGAGAGAGAGAGAGAGAGAGAGAGAGAGAGATTAGTAAATACATGTGCACGTACACAGAATTTAAAATCTCATTTGGAAGCACTTTTATCACTAGAAACACAATACAAGCTGTCACCGCACAAAAAGCCTTCTGTGTAACTGTAGACAGCTCCCCCCTTTCCCCCCTATTCATACTTGCACAGTGGACACAGTTTACTGAACACACACACACACACACACACTTTCCCCTTGGATTTCCAGGGATCCAGTGCTGTCCAGTGAAATGCTGCTTAGTGTGTGATGCAGTAACAGCCAATTCAACTTTGCCTGTCCCTTGGCTTAAAGTCAAAGACCAGTTGACAACATCATCATTACTAATTACACACACACACACACACACACACACACACACACACACACACACACCACACACACACACACACTGTTTTTAGGCCATGAGGGTCCTCTATTGTTAGGCACAGGCGTTGACAGGGCAGGGAGAAAAGTGTGTGTGTGTATGTGTGTGTGTGTGTGTGTGTGTGTGTATGTGTGTGTGTGTGTGTGTGTGTTTCAGTCAGTCAGCAGGTAGAAACAGGTCCTCCACTTCTTCCCCTTCTAGCACATCAAAGTGTCCTGTTTCCACGGGAACACTAAAAGAGGAAACTCAACACACCACACACCTGGAGGGGACAGAAGACTAGAGGAGAGAGGAAATACACACACACTTGATATATACACACACACACACACACACATACAGACACACACATACTTTTCTCTCTGCCTTGTCAAGACACACAGACGAACACATGATACACACACACACAACTGATTTGCACACACACACTCCCTGAGATGATGGATGATTTCATAGCTACACACTCTCTACACACTGCATACACGGCATGACTGTTCATGTGTGTACTTCTGTGCTATCTTGCCTGCTTATACAGGTGTGTTTGCGTGTGTGTGTGTGTGTGTGTGTGTGTGTGTGTGTGTGTGTGTGTGTGTGTGTGTGTGTGTGTCCACAGACATCCACTGCTAATGGTCTTTATTGAGATTTCATCCAGACTTTTAATGAATCACTCAATACTGCTTAAAGCTGCTGTCACTGGGTGATGATGTCACAAGCTTTATAACTGTCACAGGGTGATGATGTAAATTTGCTCTCTGTTTAAGGAACAGTGCTGACAGACAGAGGCATGAGAGTGTGTGTGTGATTCGGCCAAGTCAGCAAACAGAAAGGTTCCTGGGGTGACGAGAGCTGTGTAGAGGCTGACGTGTTAAGTGACAGCAGTGTGTGAGAGTGTGTGTGTGTGAGTGTTTGTGAGTGTGTGAGAGGGGGTGATGACCCGTACAACCGCACTCGCTGACCAGAACTATGCTTTTGCCTCCAGGGTCAAGGGTCATGAAGCAGATATCTCAGACTGCAGGAAAGAGTCACTCTGCAAGCGTGTGTATGTGAGTGTGTATATGTGTGTGTGTGTGTGTGTATCTGTGTGACAGAAAAAAAAGGCCCATTGTCACTTTTGGCATTGCTTTACCTATGTGAGGAGAAAATAAAACACATTTACGTGTGCTCACACACACACACACACACACACACACACACACACACACACACATATCCAAGGACTCACTTAACATACACACTCTCATATCTCTCGTATACACACACTCATATCACCACCTTGGGACTTTACAGGACATGCATACATGCGAGGGCACACACACACACACACAAATAACCCCCCCCACCCACCCACACACACACCACAGATTCTACATGGAAAACTCTTGCTGGTCAGCATGAGGGCTGACCTTCAGCAGGACACAGGCATAAAGTCCTGACTACACAAGATAAGGGAGTACTGCACTCTGAAAACATTTCCAAACACTCAGACAAAGCTGTCAAACATTCAGATAAATCAACACACACTCACACACAACTCTGAGCTGTACACTCTCTCTCCATCTGCTACTGTAAACTTTCTCTCCGCACACTTGCTCACAGACACACACACACACACACACACACACACACACACACACACACACATACATATTCTACTACTGTAGAACCTCATCATTAAATCAGGAGTATGTGTGTGATAGAGAGAGTGAGAGAGATAGAGAGAGAGTGTAAGTGAGTGTGTGTGTGTGTATGTGTGTGTGTGTAGGGGACTACTGGGTCACCAACATATTTCTGTCTGTTTGGGGACAACGCCAGTTTGTTGCTGAATACAACAACACCGCCTCTACTTCTAGGACACACTCTCTCTCCCTCTACACACACACACACACACACACACACACGCCTTCTCTCTCCCTTTCCAGACGTTTTCTGTCATTTTGAAACACTATCTCAAACAATTTTATAATGTAGTCATTCTCTCTCTCTCAATCTCCCCCCCCCATCTCTCTCTTCAGGGAAAAGAGGGTTTGTCTCTGTTTAGTCATGATGTGTTGACAGAGGAAACCCCCCTCAATGTAAACAAAAGACTCACCACACCACAACACACACACCACACACACACACACACAAAGGGCAAAAGAGAGAGAGGCCTGCTCTGCTACAGTGACATGTTGTTAATAGCAGTTTGACAGTTTGGCATAAGCCACATCAGAAACTACTCATGACAACAGGCTAGAGAGACAGATAGACAAAGGGAGAGAGAGAAAGAGAGAAAGAGAGAGAGAGAGAAAGAGAGAAAGAGAAAAAAGAGAGAAAAGAGGATCTATGGTGAAAAAAGGAAAACACAGGCCATCACTCCAGGGGCCAGCTGAGCCCCGTAGAAGATCAAATCCACACATCAGATGTGTGTGTGTGTGTGTGTGTGTGTGTGTGTGTGTGGGCACAGATCAGATGCCCGCATCACATCCGCAGCCTTTGCGGGGTTTCTGGGTCATCTCATTTGCAAGAGACGGAGAAAGCAGTCATGCATGCACCCCAAAAACAGATGGCCATCTCAAGCCACTCAAAGAACCTCATTCATATTAATGAGTGGGAACAACGCAAACCCATTGGCTGAGCCCCAGCAGGTGGACTGGGCTCATTATCATAATCCAGCCCTGCTTTAGCATGTTTAGGTTCTGACAGGCAAAATGGACCAATCATTGAGGAAAATGAAGAATGAGTTGCATCATGGGAAGTGTAGTCTGCTGAGGATCCTCATCTGAAGCGTGTTGTAAGGAGGGCAAAGTTGACATTTGAAATCTTTATGGATTGAGCAACTGCGAAGTAAATGTCTAACTCCATGTCTCCAGCCCCAAGTGCACAAGCCCTCCTCAACCGCGGTGAAATTTTAACTTTAGAAACTTTGGTTTAGTTGCTCAATCATGTCACAAGACATTTGCCCTACAAATCCAATTTCCTCTGACCTCCATAGAGTCTGCAGTCCACACACAAGGCAGAGTAAAGTGAGCAATATTACCTGTCAAATATTACTTATAAATATTATGAACTATAAATCACACATCATATAGCTTCCAACTTAAAATCACAGACAACATGTAAAGTCTTTTTGTTTGTGGGTATTGCTAAGTTAAGACAGAATGAACTCCGGGGACTCTTGGAATATTTCACAGAGAAACTCAGTAGAACTAACCATATTGAAGACTGTATCCTAAAACCATAGAACTAAGTTGGACACTTTGGTGGTTGGCCATGCAACGCTGTACTGCCAACCACCATAGCTGCTAACTGGTTAGCAACTAGGGTTTTGGGGTGGGCGCCTCTGAACTAAAACATAACTAACTATACTGAACTAAAACACATAATGACCCCAGCAAGGGCTAATCCTATTTCCTAGGGGTCATTAGTGGGACCAGCAGTGACTAACCCTTTGTGCGGGTCACAGAATGGTCCCTACAGAAAGACTAGGGAGAGTGTGAGATCACAGCATGGTCACTACAGAAAGACTAGGTAGAGTGTGAGATCACAGAATGGTCACTACAGAAAGACTAGGGAGAGTATGAGATCACAAAATGGTCACTACAGAAAGACTAGGGAGAGTGTGAGAGATCTTCTGCTTCTCAAGCCTTTCATTTAGCAGAAGGCCCAGCTGTCCCAGTGACGTCCTGCATTATAAATGAGCAGCTCTTTCAGACGGACAAGTGCAGCGTGAAGAAGGGACTGTCTCTCCCTCCCTCCAATTCTCTCTCTCTCTCTTTGTCTTTCTCTCTCTCTCTCAATTCTGAGAATGTCATCCTTCGAGGCTCTAGTAGACTGTGACATCTCTGTCTGAGGGAGGACTGTCATCATAGGCTGACAAAACACACACACACACCAAACACAACAACAAGAACAACACACAAACATGCATTTATAAGCAAACACTCCTACACATACACCTAACTCCTGCTAATTTCTCAGGTTGGAAGCACTGGGCTGAACTGAATAGCCGTGTGTCTGAGTAGATGTTAATGCTTCTGGGTTGGTTTGTTGTTGTTTTTTTCTGCTGTAGATTATCACACAACCTTGAGTAAATAAATCCTGTCAGCTTCATCACTCAGAGAAAAGACAAAAACAACATAATCTGCTACATTTTCTTTACGATTACCAGAGGCAGCCAATGACTGCAGGACAGTATTTTATTTATAAGTAGTTTTTTATGACTACAATAGCCTAGGCCACACTTGATACGAAATACACCCCCCCCCAACACACACACACACACACACACACACACACACACACACACACACACACACACACACACACACACACACAGACACCTCATTAGTGATGTTTGGAAAGAGCTGAATCACTAAAAATGAACGCATCCCTTTTTAACAGCGTCAGCTCAATAAACAGCCATTAATCAAACCGTCTCTGCTGTATGGAGGATCACAGCTCTTTCCATCCATCTTCACACATAGACCTCCCACTGACCATCAGCCTGTGTGTGTGTGTGTGTGTGTGTGTGTGTGTGTGTGTGGTGTGTGTATGTGTTTGTGTTGTAATAAGAAGGATCACAGGAGGAATATGGTGTGTGTGTGTGTCTGTGTGTGTGTGTGTGTGTTTGAGGTGGTAATTGGAGAGATTAGCCAAGATCAGAGGATGAATTATGGTGTGTGTGTGTGTGTGTGTGTGTTTCTGGAGATTGAAAGGGTGTGAAGTGATGTGTTCACCTCAGCAGGCACAGACAGGTACTGTATCTAACAAAAGCGCTCCGAAACTGATTACCAGTACACACACCCACACGCGCGCACACACACACACACACCCTCTCTCTAAACAGTCTCTCACACACAGCTTAGCTCCAGAGAGACGGAATCTCATCGCCTTCTGCACCGGGCTGCACACTGATAACACTTATCCCGTCTGTCGTCACGGCAATGGCAGATCATCAGTGGCTGCCATGGCAACTCCTATCCCTCAAAAACAAACTGAATGATTCCATGCACGGGGTGTTTAAGTTGCCCTAGCGCAGAGCTTCCTAGGGCTTTTGGGTAATTTAGGGCAATAGAACGGAAATGAGTTGGAACTGTCAACTGCTTCCTCATGCGCACATGGGAAACACAAAGGAAAAGAAAGGTGTGTGTGTGTGTGTGTGAGTGTATGTACGTGATGTGTGTGTGGAATATAACAATGTTGTGTCTGTGTATTTGTGTGCATGTGCATGCATGCATAGTGGTGTGTGTGTGTTTGTGTGTGTGTATGTGTGCTTCTGTGTCTGAGCAATATGACAATGTTGTGTGTGTGCGTGTGTAACGTATGTGTGTGCATGCATGAGTACAGTATGTGTATGTGTCTACATGTGTGTGTGTGTGTGTGTGTGTGTGAGAGAGAGGAGAGAGAGAGTTGAGTATGACAACGTCCTTGAGACAAAGCGAGTGGTGGGATGATGTCATTCATCAGGCACACAGGCTGACTGATAGCAGAATTACTCCAGTGTGTGTGTGTGTGTGCACATATATGTGTGTGTGTGTGTGTGTGTATTACTCCAGATGATACAGAGGTCTTCCTCCCCAAACACTCCGCAGACACAAGGTCTGACACAAACAAGGCTATCGCTGGACCCTGACACCTCTTCACACTATCAGTGGGTGTAAGTGTGTGTGAGTGTGTGTTGGTGTTGTTATGTGTGCACATATGTATCTGTGTGTGTGTGTGTGTGTATAGTATCCTGTGAATGAAGCCAGGATTCACATTTACATATATGAACTGAAATGGAGAAACAAGAATTTCCATTATTGCATGTCCTGTATTTGTGTGTATGTGTGTGTGCATGTGTGTTTGTGTATCTAAATTTGTCTGTATGTGTGTGTGTGTGTGTGTGTGTGTGTGCTGTGAACCAGACTGACTGAGAGCAGAATTACTCCAGATGTAAGTGTTTGTGTGTGTGTGTGTGTTTGTGTGTGTGTGCACATATGTGTGTGTGTGTGTGTGTGTATTACTCCAGATGATACAGAGGTCTTCCTCCCCAATCACTCTGCAGACACAAGGTCTGACACAAACAAGGCTATCGCTGGACCCTGACACCTCTTCACACCATCAGTGGGTGTAAGTGTGTGTGAGTGTGTGTTGGTGTTGTTATGTGTGCACATATGTATGTGTGTGTGTATGGTATCCTGTGAATGAGGCAAGGACTCTTACATGTATGAACCAAAATGGAGAAACAAGAATTTCCATTATTGCATGTCCTGTATTTGTGTGTATGTGTGTTTGTGTATGTAAATCTGTCTGAGTGTGTGTATGTGTGCTGTGAACAAGGCGGTTGGTTTGGGGCAGGGCAAAAACAGTGTGTATGTGAACTGTAGGCAAAACTGTCAAAACAGGTTGGCAGAGTTCAGTGACTGTGTGTGTGTGTGTGTGTGTGTGTGTGTGTGGTGTGTGTGTGTGTGTGTGTGTGTGTGTGTGCATAAGCTTTGCTCTATGCTTCAGGGCAGGTAAGAATAGGTTATTGCAGGTCGGCGTCAGTCTGCATGTGTGTCACTCTGAGTGTGTGTGTGTGTGTGTGTGTGTCCCTAGTGATCTGCTTAACTTTCTGTCCACAGCATGCAACAGTACATCACCTGAGAGGTCGTGAGATGTATGATGGCCTCTGAGACTAAACAAAACACAAAGCTACACACATACACACACACAGAAAGAGAGAGAGAGAGAGAAAAAGAGAGAGGCCAGACAAACACTTGCAGCTTCACCAATACTGACTTCTGCTGCTATGTGTGCACGTATGTATGCATGTATGTGTGTGTGTGTGTGTGTGCAAGTGTGTGTGTGTGTGCGTGTGTATGGTTTCCTATGAATGAAGCCAGGACTCAAGACTAAACAAAAACACAAAGCTACAGACACACAGAAAGAGAGAGAGAGACAGAGACAGAGAGAGAGAGAAAAAAAGAGAGAGACCAGACAAACACAACTTCTGTTGCTATGTGTGCATGCATGTATGTATGTCTGTGTGTGGCTGTGTGTGTGTGTGTGTGTGTGTATGTGTGTGTGCAGTTTCATCAATACTGACTTCTGGAATCTCAGCACAGCAGATCACATGAAAGACAATGTCAGACAAGCAGAACAACAAAAAAAACAACAACAGCCATCTTTCATCAGGCTGGGATGGCAGTCCAGAAAGGGCTGACACTGGAGCGTGGGACACAGCCGGCCCAAGTCTGGCCCAAGTCCGCCCAAAGCCTGTTCCAAGCCCAGAGCCTTGTCAGTGCAGACACTGGAGCGTTGGAGCGTGGGACACAGCCGGCCCAAGTCCAGCCTCCAGGCTCTCAATAAACAACAAGCCAACAATGCTGCGGGCCAAAGTCCAGCAGGGAGTAACCCCAGTCACACAGGTGGAGGAGAGAGAGAGCGAGAGAGACAGAGAAAAGCCAAGACATCTGAGAAGAACTGGATTCTTATCAGCCTAGTGTAGAGCAGTGTTAAGTAGCACTCACTCACACACTCACACACACACACACACACAAAAGCAAACATATAGTGTGTCTGAGCTTAGCTCGTCACGAGTCAGTAGCACTGAGGCCAGACACACACACACACACACACACACACACACACACACACACAACACAACACACAGCATGGCAGAAAGTTTGGAGGGCTCTGTAAAATTTTGTTACGACTGAAACCAAGGTGTGGTCAGGTTCTCTGATATAAATTGACAACCACAAAAGTCTGCCTAAGTCAGACTTTGTGCTGTACATACAGCCAGATTACTGCGTAATGTACACGTAGCAGGCCCTAGCTGAAATGTGTTCTCCCACATCGGTTCGTTAACAAGTCACTCTGAACTCTTCTTTCTCCTTCACATGCAGTAATGGAAATTGGTTTAGGCCAGCAACCAGAAGGGTGACGAGAGTTCAGTACCAGCATAAAATACGTAGGTCGACTAATTTCTCGAGGTTGACAACGTCAGAACATTTACAATGAGCCCTAGATTACGCTTCATGCCCGGTCGGGCACACTATAAATACAGGGCGGACGATAAGAATGACAGACAAACCACCAATAATAGACATCCCGTTTCACACAATGCATACTGGCAGCCGTAGTGTGCCGTAGTGCTCTTTAGTCACGCATGGAAATTCTTGGATTCATTAGGCCACATGACAACATGGGCCATTATAACACCATTAGGGGTAATATGAATTCACGCGGGAGCAAAGGAGTGCTCATAGTATTGCAGAGTGAAATAATTTAGTGTTTGCTGTGTAAACTCTCTTTGTTGTCATACCATAACCCTATATTATAAAAACCACCACTACCATTGTTTGTATTAGAACAGGTACATCTGAAGAGGCGTGCCCAAGAGCAGAGCATCATTGTGTTCTACCAGACTCAAAGACGTGTACCTACCTCAAAGCCACTCGCACCGAACTTTCGTCCTGACCGGTCGACATGCTTCCGAAGTCCCCGGTGGTAGATGAAGCACAGCAGCAAGGAGGTTATAAATAGCTTGATTTTCCTTTTCTTTATCGGCTTATCTTAACGTTACTGGCGACGGTGCTCCTTGGCGCGTGAGCAGCGACAACAGCTACGGCTTAGCGATTCTGCCATTATGAAATATCATCACAGTGGGAGCAAACCATGAAAACACGTTTCTTTTTCAGACTGCGTTCTCTCTTTGGTTGTAACGCACCCGGCTGCTACACAGTCGGTGACATTGTTTCTGCGTCGCTCTGGCCGTCTTGACTCTGCTGGAGAGCGAGCAGCGCGTTCGCTTTCCCCGTCTGCGTGTGTTTCCCAGCGAGCATGACGCAACGACGCCCCGCCTCCTCCCTTCGACCACTGAGGTGATGGCGTGACGGCCACAGTCAGCGCACAAGATAGGCTACAGAGACTCAGCTCAGTTGTTTTGCAGAGCTGCAATCCCGAAATGTCTTAATTTTAAAGGCAGATCGATTTTTACCTCCTCTGTTCCTGAATGGAATATTCCTGAATTTATTTTTATCTTTGCAAAGCATTCCCTCAAGTAGACATGATGTCTTAACTGAATGTTCAGTTGTATGGTAGGCTGTTTATTTTTGATTTTTTCGCAGGTTGTTGTATGTTTGCAAGAGGCCTCCTGGCTCCCTGCCATTTCACTTGATGAATGGGGCCGACAGACAAACTTTAAGAGACCATGGAGACCATCAGAGTTAATGCAAGTGGGCGAGCGCCATAGTGTGGCTGCCTCGGGAAACACAAAATTACGAACACATTCTCACCACCACCCCGTCTTTGACAAATAATTAATAAAACTCAATATTTCTTTAAAATGACAAAACTATACGATATGTACTGAGCATGTCTGGTTTACTGATTTTGAAAAAATCTCATACCACTGGTAATTAAGCAATTCCTCTTTCCACCCAAAGATGGCGCCATGTAGTCATAACTATGTCATCACGGGCAGCAGGTGCATCATGAACACTTGCTAGCTATCAGTTCAGAGTGGGCTTCCATACTCTTTGGTTCAGTTTCAAAAAACAATCTATTCAAATATAAAATAAACAATTAAGACAAATGTAAAATAAACAATTGAAATAAACAAACATAAAATAAACAATTAAAATAAAGTTATGATAGCCACAATGAGTATATTCTTTGTACCAGTTTTTTATGTATACTTTCCAGTCCTAAAATAACCCACTTTACCATTGGCATTCAAATTACCCAAAACTAGTAGACGTCTGTACAGAATTTCTCAATAATTTGAGAATTTTTTTCCTCAAAAATATAATTAAGTCTTTCTTTAAATCTCCAACCATAATTACAGAAGTTTCTCTACTCTTCTCTTGTCTTTACATTACACTAGTTTGTACAACAGTGTTGAACCTATTGCACACAAGAGGCGTTAATGGCCTCTTCAAAAAATATTTATTATTTAAAAATAGTAATAGAACGTGTGAATAAATGTAAATGCATGATTATGCAACATATGACATCAAATGAAGGGCGTGTAAATAAGTGACACAAGCACACAAAATCTTAGTGGCTAATTTTATTTACAATGTATTCTGCATTTCATCAAAAGATGTGCTCCAGTCATTTCGTCAGCAAGGAATATGTCAAACGGCATGTTAGTATCACTTTAAAAACTTTAGAAAGGAGGGTGTACCCACACATGCAGACAGGCCACGGTGAGGCCTAACTAGCTATGCTAGCTATGCACCGCTGCACCCAGATCTATGTATCTTGCCGTCATTTATAATTAACAAACTGCTTCAACGACCAGGCAACGCTTTCGTCAGATGTATGCTGTCCGGCTCAAAAGCCAATCAGGGATCAGTGTTAAGTCCTATGGTCTCCAATGGCAACAGTATCGACAGCAAAGGCGTCCATTGACTGTTCATAATGTGGCTGGAGTCTCCTCTCAGCCAAGTGACTTCAGACATGCTCTCACTCTCTCTGACACCACCAACAGTAAACGCTTCTGAACCCACAAACTGTCATTTCTTCTCATAAATGTCCCATGTCAAAATAGAGGCTTATATCATATCTTTCTCAGATATATAAAACTAGCCTATTTACAACATCTCAATAGCAACATGGTTATAATCAGTAAATTTATGTTATGAATGGGTTCAGGGCTGACAGAAATTTTTAAAATTTAGTTTGATCAGACAGACATCCTCCATTTGGGGACTAAGAGTTTAATCCTGGAATACCTGGACATGTCATAACTTTCGTACCTAAAGACTGCAGATTAGTCTCAGTTTAATAAATTAACAGTAAGACCTACAGGAGCTGAAATACTTATCACATTTTTTGGCATCCAACAGTAGTTTCATTTGCCTGTGAAAAGGTTTCCATTCCAGAAATAGCCATGTTCTAGAAAGTTCCATGGTTCAGTATTTAAAACTCAAGTTATTTTCTGAAATGTTGACCGACAGTGGCTGTCGGAGGCCAGTATAATGACACATGCGGAGAAAGAGAGTAACTGAAAATAGGCAGCTCTGTGTGATCATGTTCTGAGGGCTCTCCACCAAAGATGCAATCTGAACTTGTCTAGAAGCATAGAGCCTAAGTGGGAAGCAGTACCTCAGACTGTTTTCATGACACAATTCTGTCCGCATTTCCTACACTTCTTTTGCATTAGGAAGAAATCAGAAAACAAACCTTTCATGTGAAAATGGGAAACAGAGGTACATGTCCACAGTCTTCTCATAGGAGAAAGATTACGTGGATGCTCACATTCATGACCAAAGCGAATCTCCACAATTGGCCTGGAGGGGTCTCAGGTCACCAAGGTCGGCACAGAGCATAGGAAGGGGATCACAGAATCACAGACACGCACACACACACATTCCAGAACAGAATCAGAATTACACACACAAAAATGTCTGAACAGAATCAGAATCACACACAAACATTCCAGAACAGAATCAGAATCCCACACTCACACACACTTTCTAGAAGAAAACTCACAGGATCAGAACCTACAGGTGACAACCATTCAGCCTAAGTGGGAATAAGGATAAAACAGACACAGTGAAATCTCCGAACATCTCCTGAAGCTTGAGTCCTGCCCAGCCCAAGATCTCAGGACAGGGAGTCACACCTCCCACATGCATTGCTCTCCAGTGAGGCCACGTGAAGGAGGATTAGGTGTAAATAAACACAGGGGCTTTGGCCAGTGGTCTCAGAAGAGTGGTGCAACAGTCCCTAAAGCCTTCTGGGACACAACAACCACCAGAGACCATATGCTATTGTGTTTGTTTAATAAGCCACGCCACATGGACCTTGCATTATGAGATCTCTCGCTCTTTCTCTATGTGTGCGTGTGTGTGTCTCTGTGTGTGTGTGTTACTTTAAACTCAAGGACTCATTACTTTTGCATGAGTGCATTTTCTGTGCAACAGCAGGTTCAAGGAAACTGCGTTTCTGTGTGTATGTCTATGTCTGTGTGTGTGTGTGTGTGTGTGTATGCACTCATGGTTCACATTGAGTGCTTTGTGTAAGTGCAGGCTCAGGGGATATATATTCTTTGGAAGCTGACTGGGCAGTGTGTCTCCATCAAGTCAGGAGTGCGCTGGACACCAGACAGTTTCCTCAAATAAAAGCACAACGCGACACCCAGAGCACAAAGCAACACCCAAACTCAAGTACCCAGTCTGGGCGCTTCTGTTTGCTCTGAGCCTTTCAAGACTGCAGAACATTTAACAATCAGATGGTGAATGAACATTACCACATTACCACTGATTCAACACAGCACATGTGCAATGAAGTCTCCAGCACTTCAAG
>PYXC01002022.1:500000-545000 GCA_015244755.2 Tenualosa ilisha
CTCTCACTCCTTCTCTTTCCTTTCTCTATTACTTTTTCCTCTCTTGCTCTATCTATCTATCTATTCCTCTCTCTATTCGCCTTGGATATTTACAGTTCATTTGTCTCTTATTCACTGTACTTGTGTTATTGTTGCTTATTACACTATCCCATTATACTATCAACATCTGTGTGCGTATGTGCATTTGTGTGTGTGTGTGTGTGTGTGTGTGTGTGTGTGTGTGTGTGTGCAGTCACCTCTGTGGAATGTAGAACATGTGTTGTGGTGAGGGTTTACACAGGCTTCCACCATAGACAGGCCAGAGCCCACTGAGGATGCGGAACAGAGAGCTTTTCCCACAGCCATTGGGCCCAGTGATCAGCAGGTGCATGCCCTCTTCAACCTGTAGGGGGCGACACAACAATCAACATAATAAAGCTGCACATTAGCAAGAGTCACACAAACACACACACAAACAAACACACACACACACAAACATACAGATCAATAGTGACAGAAATACACACACAGCAACATACAATCATGTGAGCAGCAAGTGTGTGCTTTCTTTCACCTACAGAGGGCAGTCTAGTCAACAGCTTGGCAACACCTCTAAAGGACAAATTCGTTTTTTTTCCACTTAAAGCCTTGTTTTCCTGTCACTTATGATGAAACATAGTATAGACAATAGTTAAGATTGAAATTTTGACAGAATGGCTGCATAGGTGCACAGCTGCAATCTTTCCTTTCCTGTATCATATGCTGATACAGAAGATTATTGTGACGTTATGTGTTATATTTACGTGTGCTCCCATTGTAACAGGTTATGTTGCTTTATCTTGGTCAGTATTCAATGATCTTTGGTTTTACCCCTCATCTAAAAGGCCTCATCAGTTCTAATATGATACGATATACACAGCCTCTCCCTACCATGTCCTTATCAGCCAAGGGGCCTTTGGTTTGTGACAAAATGAAGAGCATTGGCTTAATATTTTGTCCTACCCATGTGTTTGGCACTGGATGCTAGCAGCACCCCAGGTGTGTGTGTGTGTGTGTGTATGTGTGTGAGTGTGAATGTGTGTGTGTGTGTATCTGTGTGCGTGTGTGTATGAGTATATGTGTGTGTGTGTGTGTGACACATATCTTCAGATGTGCAAGCGGGCAGTGCTCACGAAACAGCACATCATTTGCAGGCACCCAATATAACACACAGGTTAAAACCAAACATAACAAAACAAACAAAACCTACCCTTGGGGCACTCGGGAATTTGTTCAAACATGGCCACCTCTGTCAGCTGAACTCCCAAACCACAGCTGCCTATCCTGTCCTACCCCCGCCCCCTCTTTTTATGCACAAATAGGCTAACAAACAGACACAATTTCACTGCATTTTTTTAACACCCAGTAACTATATGCATGTGACAATAAACTTTCCTTATATCTTATTTGTGCAGAGTCGTGTATTACAGATGGTCTAAAAAATCTTTTGAAAAACCTATACCTTAAAAGGTGTGGTCAGCAATGCTGGATGAAATAAAGTTTGGGAAGAGGATCTAACAGCTTCTGAAATACTTCTAAAGAATGTTACTACCCTGATTTGGATAGATTATTGGTGTCTCTGAGCACCTGTAAATAACTACACTATTTTGCACTATACTGATCTAGCAGTTTGTAAAATCCAGAAGTGTTCATGTTTAGGCCTATGTTTATGTGTGCCTTACCTTGAAGTTAAGACAGGACACGACCACGTCTCCACTGGGTGTGATGATGGGCACATTCTCACAGATGATGCCCTTGTCCACGTCAGTCACCTTACCTGAGGGAAAAGACATTCACAGTTAGTACTACTAATACTACTACTAACAAGAATATCCTTACACTGGGCTTCTACCCTTCTGCTGTCCCAGTATAATCACCATTAATAGCTAGATATATGCACTGAAGTGAACCTGTGAATTACAGAAACTACTGCAAGATGTGATTTGCACATCTATCCGCTGAGGAGATTAAATGAGAGTCAGCATATCTGCACACACACACACACACACACACACACACACAGAAACACACAAATACATGCGCGCACACACACACACACACACACACACACACACACACAAACACGCACAAACACACCCACACACATAAACACATGCACTCACACACACACACACACACACACACACACACACACACACACACACACACACACACACTCATCCAGTCAGACATACAATGTGGCTCAATGAGCTGAGAGCTGCTTGCTGAAAGGAGAAGTCAGCAGTGGTGTCTGTTAACCACATCCACACTCAAACACAGAGCACACACCACTCACAGTAGCCTGCTCAGCTAAACCGTTATAACCTACCACAGTTCTAAAGGTCAACATATCCTGAAACATATCCTTGTATGTGTTTAGTAGATTTCAGTGACATGACTGTACTGGGTAGAACACAATGTGCTTACTCCAGGAAGTGACTTCACATCTGATGTACAGGCTTAATCCCAATGCCCCTCCCCCCCAACAACAACAAACATGTTGAACTTGTATGAATCTGCCAATCATTACATGTATTCATGTCAGCTGAGTCTATACAGGTTCAGGGCTTTAGCTTCTAAGGTTGGCGGGTCTGGGGGGTGGGGGGAGTTAGGATGTTAGGATGATTCCTAACCTGGCACTGATAGGGGGCCCTAGAGAACATTTTAATATCATAATCAATGTTTGGGAGGCCCAAAATAACTTTCTGTCACAGGGCCCAAAATTTCTAGCGGCGCCGCTGCAGGTCTGCCGTAGGCAGGCTAGTGCTGCCATAGTGTCTTCACTCAATATTGTATTTCGCTACAGGACTACACCAGAGTACACACTAACTGTGTGTTCACACCAAGAGCTACTAAAGCTGTAACATTGGCAGAAGTAATTAACTGGACAAGTGTGACCAAAACGAGAAATGCGACCGACTGCAACTAAAGCGACGAGCGACAACACTTGGCAGACTAGAGCGACTAAAAGAAGTTAAAAACTGCTCGACTTTATGCAAATTAGCTACGATGCGTTTCGGCTGTCAATCAAATGTCACTGGGCACGTAATGAGCGATTAGAGCTATATGAGCAAACACAGAAATTTTAGCAGTGATTTTTATGAGCAACAAAAGCGATTTTCCAGCTTCAGTAGCTCTCGGTGTGAATGTACAGCAAGGCTGTGGTTTTGTCCAACCAGATCTTCTAGCAGCCAGTAAGAGAATGGAAATTGAAGGTAGAACCAATAGGCCTGGGTTTAAAATTCAAAAAAGTGTCCACCCACCGCAAAGCAAATTTAGCATTTAGATTAAGCCTGTCTGTCAGATGTCAGGCCACTTCCTGGAGTAAGCCCCAGCCAAAAGATCCTTCAAATTTTAGCCTCAGCCTTCATGAACCAGCAAACACTGATTCCTGTCAGTTGAGTCTTGTTGAGGCGGACTGTGACTAAGACATTTTCTGGTACTCTGCAGACAGTACGTTCCCTGAGCCCAGTGGACTGGGAGGAGGATCATGTGATTCTAAGTTTCAGTGCTTTACTGTGCAGAAGGCCATGCTCTCATTTCCCAGAGTGTTCTTATTTTGGGGTATTTTTGGATTTGTTCTTGTAAACACGAAACTGCTATCTGATGAGGGACAGACAGTATTCACTGGAGAGTTCTATCTAGTGCATCTGACGGGTTCAAAAATTTGTTATGACCTCTGCTCTGTAGGAGTGTGTGTATGTGTATGTGTGGTGTGTGTGTGTGTGTGTGTGTGGGTGTATGTGTGTGAGTGAATGTGTGTGTGTGTAAGAGAAAGAGAGATAGAGCGTTTTTACGTTTAGCACTGTGACTCCACACACTTAGTTCTCTGTAAACTTTTGAGGTCTGGGCTGTTGACCACAAGGACTTTCGTTTCTGCATATTAACACACAAGTATATGTCTGTGTGTGTGTGTGTGTGTGTGTTTACCTTTGATGTCCAGGGGTCCATCGATGTGCAGGGCAGGACGTCCTGCAGTCTTCTCGACCCCTCCAGAGAGCGAGGAGCGTTTGTACACCCCCCTCTGCACTTCCTCAAATACCAGGAACATGTTGTGCACACGTGCCGTGTAGCCAGCGAGCTCTGTCACCTGCAAAGGAAAAGGGATGGGGGGTGTTGGGGTGTGTAAAAGAGAGAAACAGTGAGACAGAGAGAAACAGTGAGACAGAAAAACAGTGAGACAGAGAGAAACAATGAGACAGAGAAACAGTGAGACAGAGAGAAACAGTAAGACAGAGAGAAACAGTAAGACAGAGAAACACTGAGACAGAGAAACAGTGAGACAGAGAGAAACAGTAAGACAGAGAAACAATGAGACAGAGAGACAGTGAGACAGTGAGAAACAGTGAGACAGGTAAAACACAAGACAAGAGAAAAAGACAAGGAGTAACAATACAACCGCACGTGTGTGTGTGTGTGTGTGTGTGTGTGTGTGTGCACATGTGTGGGTGTGCGTGAGTGTGTGTGTGATGGGGGTGTTGGTGGTGGTGGGGGGCGTGGGTGGAAAGAAAGACAGAGAGGGCGAGAGAGAAAAAGAGAGAGAGAGAGACATAAGAGAGCAAGGGGCAGAATGGTAGGAGAAATGTAAAGAGATGTAGAAAGATTCTAAGGGGAAAGGGGGAAGGGGAAAGATGAGGGAAAAGACAGGAATGGAGGAAACGAAAAGACAGGAATGGAAAAGGCAAAGAAAGAGAGAGACCACAGGAGGGAAGAAAAAAGAATGAGGGAAAGGGAGAGAGAAACATAGGGTTGATTGTTTGCCTTTAGATACAAAACAGGCGAAGTATTACAAAGCCCACTAACAGCATGGGTCAGCACTACCCCAATGTCTTCATTGGTGTGTGTGTGTGTGTGTGTGTGTGTGTGTGTGTGTGTGTGTGTGTGTGAGTGAGTGAGTGTGCACTCGCATATATATATATATATATATATATATATATATATAAATATAAAAATATAAATACAAGTGTGTGTGTGTATGTGTTTATTTATATGTGTATATAATGTGTATATTTTTGTGTGTGAATCAACTCTGCTTCGGAGGTCTAATAATTCCAACACACCAAATGCAAGTGTGCCAAACTATTACTCAACAAAAACCTGCAGTGTTGAAATAAGCCTTTAAGCTGAAATGGCATGATGTGTGTTTACACATCACATCACGTGTGTGTGTGTGTGTTTAGAGCAATTTATTGTGACACACATGCACACAACACAATTACCCATGTGACACTGTCACACACACGCACACCCTTTGAAATGATGCCGTGAAATGTCGTGACATATTTACTGTGTACTTGTGTATGTCTGTGTGTGTGTGTGTGTGTGTAGCTGTTTGTAGCTGTGTTTACTCCTGACACACAGACACGCAACACAATGATGATGTAAAATGAGGTGCCATTCAGGCAGAGAAATGACATCAAATAGCCACTCTGAGCTGCACAGCTTCCTATGACAATGGTAACCCATATCTGGCTGTTTCTTTCATAAAGCTTTAAGCTTAATTAACTGAGGCTCTTCTTCAAAACACACACACTTCAATCACTGATCATCTCTCACACACACTTCAGTCTCTGATCAGCCCTTCTTCAAAACATACATGTATCAATTAGGCTACAGATCAGCCTTTCTTCAAATCACACATATATCAATTAGGCTACTGATCAGGCCTTTTTCAAAACACACATGTATCAATTAGGCTACTGATCAACCTTTCTTCAAATCACACATATATCAATTAGGCTACTGATCAGCCTTTCTTCAAATCACACATATTTCTGTGGCACTGCAGTGAATCAGCTCTCGTACTGTGCCATACCAGTAGAATCGGGAATTGAATTCTATTTACAAACTAAACATTAAGGGTGAGAATCAAGAATCTATCCACACTAAATTCTATCCACACACTAAATAAAGAAGGTGGGAATAGAGAATTGGGAAGCAAATAGAATCGGTAGTTGAATTCTTACCACAAACTAAACATTAGGGGTGCCAAGAATCGAGAGTCGAGAACCAAGTAGGATCAGGAGTTGAATTTGATCCATACACTAAACACTAGTGGTGAAATCGAGAACCGTGAATGAATTAGAATCAGGAATTGAAATCTTTCCCCACACTATGGAATCTTGGGAATCCAGACTTGAAAATTTGGATTCAAGTATAATCGAGAACCACATACTTAGTTCCGACACACTACACACCTTACTACCCAAAGACGCAAACATTAGGCTACACACCCCACAAGCCACTACACACACAAATACTACAGGCTGATTTTCTGTACATGAATGACTCAAAGAATACTGCAGTGACACAAAAAGCTTTTAGTTGAGTTAGCGCATAATCCATGCCATAGAAACAAATCATTCCACAACGATGAAAAACATGACTACCTACAACACTGCAGAACTACAGTTTTAAATTATAAATCCACTGTAGATTGCAATATCAGTGTACTATTATATAATCCATGTAATAGATTATGTTATGTAATACGTTGCTGTGATATTCTCATTCATCATTTTGGTGGTGATTCAGAGGTGCCAAAGCCTGTCTGCCTGTCTCTTTCTGTCTGTCTGCTTGTCTTTCTGTTTACCTGCTTGCCTGTCTGTCAGTTTGTCTGCCCGCCTTTCTCTCTGTCTGTCTGTTTGCTTGTCTGTCTTTCTGTCAGCCTGTCTGTCTGTCTCTGTATCTTCACCTCCTCAAGATGAGATACGCTGCTTAATTCCCTTCTCTCACTGGACTAGCCAAGACTGAGGGGACCAGTTAACACTGCTTAGCTCTGTCTGGGGTATACAGTGCCAACACACACACACCCACACACACACTACAAACACATGTAGACTCACTCTCTCTTTCGCACACCACACACACACACACACACACACACACACACACTCCCTCAAGTCCTTACACAGGTGCTTCCCGAGGGTTGAGTGAGTTGTGAAGTATTAAGGGTCTGCCTATTTGCCCTCTTTAAAGTAACTACATATTCTTTCTCCTCTGCACTGTTTAATACTTCAGCCATTCTGTCTACTTACAGCATATAAGAACTTTGGTCAACAAGCGTTACAAAAACTATTAAATTGTATTGTATTATTTTTTTTTTCCCAGGAAATTATTAAATCACATGTATCAGCATCACCCATAGTTTCAGTTTAAGTATTCTCTTCTGCTGAGATGCAACCACTTAATGTGTTTTGAAATTTTAACCATATAAAATCCCAAAGCTTCATCTCCATCCTCTACTCTAGTCTGTCAATCAACCTTCCTCTCTGCTCAGGGACAGAGTAAGACACCCCAGAGCTCCAGAGCATGAGGGTGCCATGGTGCAGGTCCCCAGCATCAAGATCCCTGATGTGGGGAAGTCTGTTCCGAGGTGCCCTGGCTGGCTGGCAGGCCTCCGGGGGCTAGCTGTGCTGGTGCTATAACACAAGGCTCAGGGTTACTGTCTCGGCTACCTGAGCTCAGCTTTATGGAGACGCCTCCGAACCAGCTGTTCATAAGTACTGGAACTCAAACAAGTAGCTGTGTCTCACAGTGTGTTCACAGTAATGAAGAAATTCTTGAAGATCCAGATCCCTTGACTTGACTTCTAACTACCTGGAATGCACTTACAATGCAACTACACTCTGACTCTACTGCACTTAAATCTCCAGTAACATTTCTGTTGCACTCTTACACTGTAAAAAACAATACTTGAGAAATTGGTGTAAAATGTTGCTTCAAATGAGTTAACGTAGTAAGTAAACGTAACTAGTCTCTTTTAAGTACAGCTTATTTGAAAAATTGGTGGAAACTCATTGCTTTAATTGAGTTAAGTAAACGTAACTAGTTCTTTCAATTTATGGTAAACATAACTTGAAAGAGACTAGTTGTGTTTACTTAACTCAATTGAAACAACGAGTTACATAACTTGAAAGCCACTAGTTATGATTGAAGTTGTTTGAGGCAACGAGTTTCCACCAGTTTTTCAAACAAACTTTGCTTTTCCTTTTTTATAGTGTAGTAAGGTTTTTAATTATTTTTAATTGTAGCTGGACTGTTAATCCTCTCACTCCTAATTGCTCTGGACAAAAACGTCTGATAAATGCATAAACATAAACGTAAATACTGAAACTCAAACATGTAGCTGTGTCTGTGGCTAACAATAATACATACACAGTGACCAAAACAAGAAGCTGTGTCTCTGTTTACAGTCACCTCCCTGGAAATGCATTACAGTAGTTCGTAATATAAACACGGCAGAATTAAGAAACTGGATGTCCTGCTCTGCAACGAAAGTAGCCAATCGCGTAGTTCGGCACAGTATAAAGTGTATGAATGTAAGAAAATTATGATTTATGAAAAATTCTGTGGAAATAAAGAGGTTAATCCACGTAACCAACGCTGGGACACTGGACCTAAGGGTCAAAGCCTAATGTGTGTGTGGCAATGAGGTCAGGAGCTGAATGTCTGAGCACCACACTAAATGCCTGGCTTGGCCTTATCTTCTCCTTAAGCCAAATGTGTGGTAATGCAGACAGTGCTTCTGTGAGTGACCGGTTGAAGTAAATAAACACCAGAGGAGAGGGAGAAGTACACACACCACTCACACACCACACACACATACACACACAAACACACACACCAAAGAAGGAGAAAGCTGTGGAGTCAGTTCAACAGATGGTGGATTACTGTCTGTGATGGCTTAGCCATGGGTTAGTGTGCTCAAAGCCACTCTCTGCTCTATCCACACGGTCACAGAGTATAGTGTGTGTGTGAATGTGTGTGTGTGGCCACACTGTGTGTCTTTATGTGAGTAAGTATCTGAATGGTTGGTAAAAAAGCAAACAGACCACTGTCTCTGTGTGTGTGAGTGTGTGTGTATGTGTGGGTGTATGTGGGTATGAGAGAGAGAGAGATCTGGATGACATCCAAACATCTTTTCTTTCAGCTCAAAACAGATGTGCTGCTCTTCCTCCTCCTCTTCCTCGCCTGTGTGACCTCCTCCCTTAATGACATCACTCACTCCATCCCTATCACTGCCTCACACACCAACTTCCTGTCTTTAGCTGCTGTTCCTTGAGCTGCTCTCTCTTTCAACAGCTTACCAACCTCTTATCTACCCATCTCAGACATGACAACATTTACCCCACATTAACACATCAGCCCTCCACTAGTTTAACTGATACACAAGGGAATGCAGTACAGCTAATGCTAAAAGAGATACAGCTAAGGTCAAAATCTCGCAGATTTTCACCGCTACAGTTGCAGTTACAGAACAGAATGAAAAAGTAAAGCAGAGAGTGGGTTGACGGAGTCTGCCCCCCAATAACAGTTTTCATTTGCAAGGTTAAAAAAGATTTTAAGATCGTTTTAAAGTATGTATTTGTAGGTCATTTGTCTTTTGTCACTAGGCAACCCTACATAAACTTGAGATCTAAGGTCGTTTCTGGCTGTGGCTGTATCCCCATGAGTGACAACCATGCATTAACAATCCTATGTTCTAGAGTTCTGATATCACAAACAAACACATTATGATTTCTTCATTCCCACCATGCCTCTGGGATGTGTCTAACACATGCAAGCAGGGGTAAAAGACCAAAATACATTAACTATCTGTTTAGGTCAATCGCTCTCTTCTAGAGATCTGATGTAGCTGAAGTGCACAGCCCTTTACAGGAATGAACACTCTGAAATTTCTCCTTCCCACTGAACAGTGGGTAGACTCAGACCAGACCAGATTCAGACTCATACCAACAATGTTCTTTGGTAAATCACTATCTTTTACAGATTTAGTTTAGCCAGAGTGTACAGCCCTCTACAGGAATGAACACAGTCTCTAAATTCCTCATCCCCACCAAGGCACTGGGATGCACCTGAGAAAACATGCGAGTGGAGGTGGGGAAGGCGATGGGGAGGGGTGAATTACTGGTGGTTACAGGACAGGACCTGTCAGGATCTGTCCTAAATAACACACTTCACTCTTGTTGTTCCCTCTTCCACAAAGAGCAGCGTACAGGTGAGGAAGCAAACAAGAAAACACGTACACACACATACAAACTAGACGCACAGCATGTTGTAATGGGGAAGAAGCTTGTCTCAGTTTGAGCTTATGAAACATTTATCTCAGCCTCAAAGCTACACCAACTCCAAAATGCTTTTTTCAATCTGCTTATGCATCTTCCCTAATGACCCTTCAGACTTGCCGTAGATCAGTCAGATTCGGCTCTGGAGCCTGGCAGAGTTCCAGAGCCTAAAAAGACACCTCCTCAGGCGGCAGAAACCAGAGGCACAGATACAATAAGGAAAGCATGTGTGTCTGCATGTGGTAATGTCAGCATTGACGTGTGTGTGTAAGTGTGTGTGTGTGTGTGTGTGTGTGTGTGTGTATGTGTGCTTGCGCATGTGTCTACGTGTGTGCTTGAAAGTGTGTGCACATGTGTCTGTGTGTGTATGCACGTGTGCTTGCGCATGTGTCCACGTGTGTGTTTGAGAGTGTGTACACATGTGTCTGTGTGTTCATGTACGTGTGCTTGCGCATGTGTCTACGTGTGTGTTGGAGAGTGTGTACACATGTGTCTGTGTGTGTGTGTGGGGGTTGCCTCACCTCCTTGTAGGAGGACATGATCCTTTCGATGGCATCTGCACCAGAGGCCAGGAGGTTGCGTGCTGTAGTGAATGCCTCGGTGCGCTCGCTCACCATCACCTGGGTCTGCCCATCAGCCAGCTCTGCATGGGCAAATAATAGATACATTTATAAATGAATACATGAATAGATAGATACATAGCTAGACAGATAAATAGATAGATAGATAGATACATAGATAGATAGACTGCCATCACCTGGGCCTGCCCTTCAGCCAGCTCTACATGGGGATAAACAACAACAACAGGCTGCCTCCAACAGGCTCTCTTTCAAATACATAGATACATAGATAGTTGGATAGAGAGATAAATATCTAGATAAATAGATAGTTGGATAGATAGATAAATAGATAGACTGATATATAAATACTTTGTTTATTTCTGTAGAAAATGCAGGCATCCTGTAGCATCCATAACATGACATACACATAACAAAAAATACAGAGGAAAAAAAGGATTGAGAAAAATCACAGCTGTGTGTTATTTAGGGTCCTATGTTGTACAGTGTGGAAGTGGTGGTATGGAATTGTGCAGGAGGATGCTATGGAGGTCACTCTCATGTCAGCTCAGTGAGGTCACTGAGGCTACAGGTAACTCTCTGTCAAGTAACTAAGGTAACTCTCAGAAAGGTAACTTTGCAATGTGGGCTGGCTCTCAGTCAGATAACGTTCTCAGGTAACTAACTATCTGCCTAGAACTTTGTCAGGCACATCTTCTCCATTATTACAGCCTTACACCTCTTTAACACTTTGGACTGGGAGGCCTCTGGGCTGGTAAGGGCTCTGTCAGCTGTGTGAGAGGAGATTTACTCCTTGCATGACATTCGGCTTGTTGGCTTAAGTTAACCCTCGCTTACTAGCAACTGGGTCTGCCTGTGCCTAGCGCTAATTAGCCAGTCTGAGTGAGATCAGTTCTAAGTCTTTCCCAGCCAGTACCTAAGTTCACAAAGGGCACAGCAGGCTGCACAATGCTGTGCTTTTTCCAGTGCTGGAACACTCAAAGCACACACTGATCAATCAAGCACTTAGTTTGCAAGGCCAGATCTGTTGCAGGAGCACTATCTGTTGGCCTGTTTATGCATTTCAATTTACAGATGGTGCAGTAGTGCAGTGGTTTGTGCCTGTGTGTGCACTCACAAACAAAAGTCATCCCAATGGCCAATGAGACTGCATCTCATTATATATATATATATATATATATATAATCTTTATATGGCCTACCGGTTTAGGCTTCGGGCTTGTAACCTAAGGGCTGCCGTTTCAATCCCCAATCAGTGGACCACAAGCAAGGAATCTAAGCCCTCACTGCTCCCTATTTACCGCTGTAGCAGGCAGGCAGCCAGCTCCTCTGGGTTAGTGTGTACTGTGTGAGTTTCACTAATTCACGATTGGGTTAAAATGCAGAGACCAAATTTCCTCACGGCTCAAAAGAGTAAAAAATTATTATTATTATTATTATATTAATCAGTCTCATTTTGATGAAGGATGTCATTACTTAAATAAAAAACAACAAAAAAAAACATAAAAAAACAAACAAACAAAAAAGCCCAAGAATATTATTTGCAAATACTGAGATGTCATCTCAAAATAATTAAGTGCTAGGCTGTATGGACATAACAAGACAATGGCCATAAACACTGAGTTATCTGATCAGTTTTTTTTTTTTCACAGACGGAAACTGGCCTCCATAGCGTTACACCCACTAAAGAGTTAAATTATTATTCAGAGGTGATGTAATGACAGTGTGCGTGCCAAGACAAGGGCACTGGCGGCTATTTTCCCCCCTTGCTGCCATATCTGAATTATTTCAAAGCTGGTGATTTCCATGTGGGTTACTTACTACACCGGGGCCACTCATGCCCTACGGACATCAGACACCATGAAGGGCTTTGCAGTGGGACTCTCTCTTTTGGATAACAAATGCACGCTGGTGAAAGGGAGATTAGTCGTTTGTTTGTATCCATTTGAAATGGAAATCGGAGGTTTTGAGTTGGCCGATGCGTAGCAACAGAGGGAATCTGCTTTCTAAAGCAGAAGCAGCAGAATCGAGCTGTTGTCACACACATCACGTTCCCCCACCCCTTGCTTTTAGTATGTGCACTGCGGGGACACTGACAGCTAGAGGTGGTGGTGGTGGTGTGTGTGTGTGTGTGGTGTGTGTGTGTGTGTGTGTGTGTGTTGGGTGGGCAGGAGGAGGCGGGGGAGATTGAGCGCCATGCGATGCGTAGGGATGGGATGACCGGATGCAGATTGCGGGGCAGGCTGCCTGCTTCCCACATTCACTCACCGTTGTCAGCGAAACCGGTGGCTGTGATGATGGGCACCGCCACCATAACAAGCCCACTGCCGCTCCACACGTACTTCATGAGGAACTGTTCCAGCATGACGTACCACAGCCTTTTGGACAGGATGAGATTCATCTGCTCGGCCAGGGCCCGGTAACATTTCTGCAGCTGCCGCATCTCTACCTGAGGCCAGCAGACAAAACAGGGCCGGTGGAGACACAATGATCATAATCAAATTATTAAACATGACGCTCACTCATCAATTCACTCACTCGCCTTACCTTATAGAATGAAATCTACACAAATTACAATTGATTTTGTCTCAAACACAGGCGACTCTATTGCACGGTTATGTGTAAAGCTATCTGGCATACCTTGTGACCCCGGTAGAAGGCTATTTCTTCTGCATTGGCAATGATTCTCGAGTGCACGTAGCGGAGATATCCTTTCCTGTGGGCCTCTTCGGCCACGAGTTTGCCAAATTTCGGGGAGCATGCCCGCAACACCTTGGCCGTGGCGAATACAACTAGTCCAGCTAGAAGCGTCGGTCCACTGGCGTTAGCGCCACGAGAACGAGCAGTCTGAATGAGAGTGTACGAGGTGAGGATCACATCCAGAATCGGTTTGGTGAGGTTAGAATACAAATGTGCGATGGACTGAGAAAACATCATCACGTCCTCCGTGAGCGACTGGTCCGGGTTAGCCAGCCTCCCGTCCATGTTGCTAACCTTATAGTAGGTCTGGTCGGTGAAATATGTTTTGTATGCATGATTCACCAACCGGGTACGAAAAGCAAGGGCCAGCTTGCACTCCAGGTAGCGGATAGCGCTGTTCACGAATGTAGCGGGTATAGCGATGAGGAGCCATTTCATTAGCTGAATGATGAAGCTCCTGGGTTTTTTCTCTACGATTGTCTTGACAATTTTGCCATCCAATCCCGCCACATAAATAGATAAAAACGTCCTTGAGACGAGTGCAACGGAGTGCAAACACAACAAACCTAGCTCCTTTGTCAAAAGCTTAGGGAACACTATTTTAACGAGTTCCAGGACCTGCTTGAAAAATTCTGCATCCACGCCGGGGGATTTCTTGTGGGAAGGCACTGTATCCAGCGTCGATTTCTTAACGACCAACGATCCATTTTCCTCACCTCTTGAATGCGGTGAATTTGACTCCTTTCGCTTGCTGAGCTGTTTGCAGATGATGGGATAGAGCGTTTTCACGCCGTAAGCAGCAACCACAAGAAAGGCTGCCCGTTTCGCTGCTGCAGACCGGTTCCATTTCACGTTAGTCGCTACATGAAGTATGTTAGACATCTTTTCCTGTTATACGACTAGATACAATGTACTATTCTATATTTTGAAACGGTACCATATCTACCAATAGCAGCGAGGTCTTGAAACAAGCAGGAGAGTCGGCAACAGTCCATCAATACTACGACATAGCATTGGCTTCTAAACCGCTACATTTGGTTCGTGCGTTTCCGTCATCTAGTTTTGACTGGCAACTCCTCAGAAGAATCTGATTGGTTGGCAGGGTATATGACGCAGACTGCAAGTGTACTGTACCTACTGTAAGTTACAACATCAAGAAAAGGAATTCCTCTTTCAAAGAAGTCCAAAGCTGTTGACTTTTACTCTGCTCCATGTAAGGTCACACCAACCTTTCTGTTTCTGTGTCAGAGAAAAGCTACCACTAACATAGCATCCCACTGACACCAACTGATGCACGTGCCTCGAGAGTGTTCTCGCGCAAGTAAAGCGGTAACACTGAACTGTTATGTCAGTCTTTATGCTAATATGACTCAAGGCTAAATATTTAGCTTGGATACAATCTAACAAAATATCATAAAGTAACAGTGTATCCGCTTATTAGTGTGAAGTGAATTAATCTCGGTAACACTCGGTATCATTACAGGTGTAGAAAGATGAATTGGGTAGGAGGTTCTAGGTAAGTCAGTTGGCTATCTAGTAGCGAAACACTGAAAATGTTAACAGCTGACCAGCTGTCAGTTTGTTTAGGATCAGTGGTCAGTGGATGATTCTCTTTTGGCATTGTGTTGATTTGTGGTTAACCCACATAATATTCATCTCATGGTTTGCAGTCTTCTTCATTATCCAAGGTAGTTTTATTGTTTTAATTGATGTTTTCAGGAGTCGCATTATGATGAAAAACGACACAAAGAAGCAACGGGTAAAAGTTACAGCAACACAAATATTTCCTGGTAACGCTGTTGACAGACACAAGTTGCAAGTAGGCCTATAGTCCTGTGTTTTCTTTGATATCTAAACTTTTGTGAGTATGTGTGTTTGGTCGTTCTACATTAAGGAATTCTTTGCCAAGAAGAAGTTGCAGAATAAACTGAAAACTTTGGGACTACCCACTTCTCCCAAACGTGAGAGCACTGGAAGTATGGATCTGGTGACATTATTTATTGTAAACCAGATTGCCACAAAGAAATCAAAAACTAGTAAGCATTGTTAGCTTTAATCGGTCTCTATGTTCCCCTACACTGTTGAAATTATTTTTTTATAGAATGTCTATTTTCTTGTCTTTGCCCAGTTCCTATTACTGGTTAAGTGCTGGTAAGTGTGTGGGTCTATCTTAGTGTAGTAACTGGTAGCATGGTTACTGTTAATGTCTTCCATACAGGTCAACCTAAAGTCACACATTTCAGGGATCTGAAAGGACCCAATAGAGCCAAGGCAGGCGAGCTCATAGCACTACCAATGAGTCCTTGTGAACCTTCCCGTCTGCCTCTTGCCGAGGTCCAGCCCTTACACAGGTGCGCCTTCCACGTCTGCACAGTGGCTTTCCTGTCTTGTAGGTGACCAAATCTCTGAGATTAAACTTGTGACTCTTGTTAGCTAATGTAATACTCCAAGGCTATCCTATTGTGTTGCATCAGCATTCATGTTCATAGCTTTATTGTATTTTACAGCAGCACACCATTTCAGAGAGAGAGGACCTTCATGAAGAAGAGAAAACCAAACTTCCCTCTGTTTAAGCAGCCAGAGGTGAGGAGGAAACAAAGTTCTCTTGGGAAACTATTGAGTGTCAGACAATTTTCTGGGGTAGCTTTCCCAAAGCCACCAGCAACTATGTTGGTTGCAATGCAATTGCCAACCAACTAAGTTGCTAACTGGTTAGCTGCTATGGTTTTGGGAGATTGACACCAGGTGGTACCTTTTAACATCCCACAAGCCCACACTGTAAATATACAGTGGAGTTGGTACTTTGAGTATAGTGTGTTGGTGTGGTGAAAGTGCTATAATGTTGTTACAGCAGTATATGTCAATGTCAGTAAATTCTGTGTATCTTGTACTGATGTTCCTCACATTATCTGGTTATGCTACCATGTGGCATAAACCATATGTAGGGCAGATATGCCAGATTATCTGCCCTACAGGTCCTCACTCTAGGGCAGATAATGTGGTAGGAAGGATGTTGAAATGGAGAAACATATTTTTTTTGCCTTGATGTTAGTGAGTAACATTAGGCATTAATGCTTTAGAAATCTACATATACAGTATTTCTATACATACTATATACAGAAACTGCACAGTGATCTGGGAAATAAAATTTCCTCAACCACTCTTGACTCTTCTAGCTGTCACCAGTGCTGGAGTCAAACATGTCAGACATCAGCGCATCAGAATACCAGCATCATGTGTGTGACTCTTTCAGCCCTTACTCAATGGCCTCACCAACCCGCCTCGGCTCCGCAGGGCTGTTTCCTTCCCACCAGTCCTCCAGGATACACACACCACCACTTCACCCTTGGGAGCTCACACAGCCTGAGGCAAGCATGGTCTGTGAGACACACACACACACACACACACACACACACACATGCATGCAGACACATGCACACAACATATATACACACACACACATGCAGACACATACACACAACATATACACACAAACACACATGCATGCAGAAACATAGATACACACACACACAAACACACTACACATATAATCTGTAATACTTTTTAAGACCAAGCAAAAATTCATCCAAAATATACACTACAAGATGGTTCAGTAATGACAAGAATGCTGCATTCAGACACAAGTGTAAGTGCAATACCAAATACTAGTGGTGCCATGTTCTAGAACAATCCCTTCTTCCACCCTGGTGGTGGGAGAGAGAGGGAGGGCGCTCATTGGTCAGGGGATGGTCTCGCAGGGACATCTGGACACACACAAACCACTACACCAGTTACCAGGGTCCAGTTTGGAGGCATAGAGACAATGTAAGCATTTTCATGCAAGTTTGTCTGTTCGATAGTGAAAGCGCGCGTGTGTGTGTGTGTGATGAGGAATTTTTTTGAGATCGTTCATACTGTATGCTATGGTGCTATGAATAAAATCAGACAGAAAGAAGGGCTGACCAAAAGTTTTTAGAACCTACAATATGTTAGAGAAATATAAAGAACAGTTAATATTTTTGAGAGTTTGAGATCTTTGCAGGGCTCGTGCTTGTGTTTCTTAGACTGTGTCTGTGTGTGTTTTGTTTTGTTTTTTTTGTTTTTTTTATCTCTAGACCCATAGAAAGCAGAAGGCATGACACACACACAGGGAGTGTCAGCTTTCCTCTTTGCGTTTCCAACAAGAACGAATCCCAGGAGTCTTTCTTCAGGGACTTTGGCAATGATGAGTACAGCCACCAAGGTAGAGCCTGCCTTGCTATAAACCAACATGCATTCACAATTTGTCATGCTCAACAACATCACATGTTTATCTCTTTGAGTCTGTATGTGCACTTTAGATACACGCTGTTTGGCAGACTGAGTGGTGCTGTAACACATACTGTGCAAATGTGTCATTTGTAACCTAAGCAGCTCCTTATGGTGATGGGGTAATTAAGATCCATCTTCCAGAAGAAGCTGCCAGCTCTTCTACACAGTCAGTACGCTCCTGTGACACACACACACACATGCACACACGAACACATACAAAACGTATATGCACAAACACACACACACACACACACACACACGTATACCCGCAAACACACACATACATGCGTAGACACACATGCACACACACAAGTATACACACAAACGCTCACATACACATGTGCAAAAAGATAAAAACACACAAATACATACACATGCATAAGCACAAACGCAACTTTCACATAAATATGTCTAAAAGGACAAATACACACACACACACACAGACACACACTCACACACTTGTTGATTGTTCTGTTAACCTCTCTCAGCAGGAGTGGCGCAAAGACATTCATGTCCTCCGCAGTGGACCTAGGGTTAGTACAGCTGACTGGAGTATAATCTAACAGTGGAAATAGTGTTAGGTCCTTAGGCTGAGTTTAGATCAAGACGGAAGACTTAACCACAGCCATCTTTCTTTCTTTCCTCATAAAGGGGCATTGTGGAGTCACAGCAGAGAGATGGTGAACAGGATCTGGTGGGAAAGGTCAGTGTAATAACAATAGGCTTTTTACAGTAATATGTGTTTTACTGATGCAGTTGCATTGGTCACGGCTGATACTGTATTTGGGAAGAGGTGTTACTATACTGACATCTAGTGGGAAAAAGTAGAACAGTGAAAGGTCGGATCGATAGATACTGTGGATGGATGGATGGATAGATAGATAGATAGATAGATAGATAGATAGATAGATAGATCGTATTTTTATTATCCTGTTGGAAATTCTGGTATCATTAATCTTCCACAACATGGCATACATATGACATACATACATTATGAAAGATACAGAGCAAAATCATATTACATGTGCCATTTAGTGTATAAGTATAAGTAGTAGGCTACATAAGTAGTAGGCACATAACTGCAACATATATATATATAAAACAATATAAGCAGTTAAGAGAGCACTGCAAAATCTTAGTCCAGTCCTTAACATATACAAAAGAGTAAAAGCTGAAAAGATAAAAATTCTTTTAGGATGTATGTTGGTGAATGAGTATATTCCTGATCCTGAGTGCGTGTGTGTGTGTGTGTGTCTGCATGTTTGTGCCCATTGTCTCTTTATTACCTTCTTTTAAAACAGGTGTTCACATGTGAAGACAGCAGACATGGCAAGTTGACTGCCAGCTGCAAATCTGCATGCACATGAAATGGAATAACACAACAATAATAAAATTTCACTATATCAATTACAAAAAATGTATGTTGAGCGAACTTGTTCAGATTGGTGGAGTGTGTTCAATCTGCAGGTGTTGGGCACGAGCAGCTATCAGAGAGGAGCGAGTCTTCTAGCTACTCCCCTAGAGAAGCCTACGACAGCGACTCTGAAGATGTTAGTGTGGGAGTACCACTGCAAAACTCTTAAACCTCTCACTGATGTCATATGTTTATGTTTACATTTATGTTTATTGGACTCTTGCAGACACTTTTGTCCAGTGCGACCTACAATACAGATAATACACATAAAGAATTGACTAAAAAGAAAAGAAAAACTAGGCCTATAAGCCCAGATATTTAAGTAAGAACAGAATTATAGACGACTGACAATACTACTACTAATAATACCATGATAATGACACTAGATAATAGTAGCAATGTTTTTTTTTCATGACTTACAAAAAGACTGGAAATATTCAGAGAAAAAAAAACTGCATCTTCTATGATCTTTTCACAATCACATTATATAAATATCTTTATTATTATAAAGATATATAGATAGATTTATTATTTACATGTTCATACAACTGAAGAGATTTTAGTTAAAATTAAACAAGTTCCTGAAAATAGGGGAGTTAGTGATTATTAAGATTAAATTATTTACTGTCTGTGAGTCTATGATTCTCTGATGGTTTTCTAGGAAGATGAGGATTGCTCTTGCCAGCATAATACCAATACCAGGAAGAGTGTTGAGGACACACCGTTTGAGAACTCAGAACACAGGGACAGGATGGGCACCACCATTTCACAGGCCACGCCTTTCAGTCCCATCACTCAGCCCAGCCTGTCTCGGGACCAACAGCTCTGGAACAGGTGAGGTACCCATGGCATGCCTAACATCTGAAACGTCTAATGGTTAACATAGAGTTCTTGTCTGAAATTCAACCAGAGTAGGGTATGGAGTAACATGACACCAATAAAATTCTGTTAACCTGTTTGCAATTTGGTAATTCAGCAATGTTAAGGCAATAGTCTGGAGTCAATCCCCCCTGTTGTTCGCGCTTGCAGAGTGCTGCTGGTAGGAGTAAGAATGTGAGTATTTGGTACAATGTAGACCAAATAGCGAAACGGCAGCTAATGCTAACTGATGAGGGCGAAGAAACTTTGCTTCAGTTTTGATTTCCTGGGCCCAGTTCAGTTAGTGTTAGGTGCCGGTCCGCAAATACAATCTATGTTGTCCCAAAATGGACAGCACTCATTTTCCAGGCCCCAAAAGCATGTCCAAGAGAGAAGTAAAAACCTGCATCATATCAGATAAAGAAAACAGAAGAGGTCAATTTTATTTTAAACTGAGAAGTACATGCATTGTATATTTGCTGAGTTGATGTGATAAAGGAATTGATAAATTTAACATTTTATTCAAACTTTTCACAGTGTAGACAAGGTCAGAACAGCACACTGTATGTCCAGCTGCCCAGTTCCTGGTGCTGATTCTGCAAGGAATCATGGGAGCTGTTGGTATGGAGAGGACCAGTACGTTCCAGGTGACACCCAGTGGCCTGACAGCAGGAGGGCCGAGCCCCCAGCCGCAGTGCCACCACCTGTGCCTGCACTCGAACCTCAGACCCGAGAGGTTGGCACTCAGACGACCCCTGTCACGCGCCCCTCCCTCACTGACGCCTCCACTCAGTGGATCCCCCCGATGGACGTCAGAAACACTGCAACCGACACAGAAGAACACCATCAGCCTTCCTCAGGCCCTACTCCTTGCACACCTGCAGCTCCCCCTCACTTCACCAGGGGGCAGCATAAGCATGCGCATAAACGTCAAGAACCACTCCGGTGCTGGCAGGCCTCTTCTTCTAGTCCAGCACCATCACACACACACAGGCACACACACACTCACACGCACAATCAAGAGCGGAACGCGCCTTGGAAGGCACGAGGGGGAGCTCACACACACACACACATTTCTGTTCCGACTCCCGAGTGGAGGTCTGGACCAGCACCAGCAGCAGTGCATTCAGCAGCAGCACCAGTGGCTGATCCAGTCCACACCTGGGCCCATCAGCACCGCCAGCCCGTCAGGCAACCCTGCGTGGTGGACATAATCCAACCTCCCACGCCGGTGTTAGGAGGAGGAGGAAGAACGTCACCCCTCCAGCACGCCGAGGGTAAAAATAACTGATCGCCTTGCAGAGCCTTAAATAAGGCAACATATCCATTGTTTCTGCAGGCAGGGTAATTATCACATGCAGACAGGTTGAATGTGTTGCTGGGCGGCTATATATATGTGTGTGTGTGTGTGTGTGTGTGTGTGTGTGAAGGGGATGGAGGAGTCTTTGACACAATTGTGAGCGTACTAGCAGCCGGTTCTGCTGTGTTTGTTGCCACAAGGATTTACTGGCGGATTAAAAATAGATAATAACACGAGCTCTCACCCTTATTTTTCCCTCTTCCTTCTGTCACACTTTTTCACAGTTTCCGTCATTATGCATTTTCTCCCCACCCTTTCCTTTCCTCCCCCTTCGCTCATTCAGTCTCTCAGTAATACCTTTGGAAAGAAAGGATAAAAGCAAATATACACAGAATGTCTCCAACTATCCACATTATACAACGCTTGTAAATGTATTGTAAGTCACAGATAACATTTTGTGAGGCGGTCATTATCGTGGAACATCTCCCAACAGTCTTGAATCACTCTGAAGGGAGTTATTCCACGATAATGACCGCCTCACAGAACATTATCCTGCTTATTACATGGCTACGTATTGAATACATCAATAACATAACAACAGAGCATGTTTATCATGGCTATCATATTCATTTCAATGGTTAAGATAGATAGTAGCTTCCGCAAAAAAAAACGGTAGTCCGTTAACTTACAGTTCGGCTGATTGGTTCTAGCAACGTTCAATTTCTCTTTCCATAACAGCAGTTTGATATACTTAGCAACGATTCGTTATCAGGAAATATCAGACCGTAGAACGTTGGGAAGTCCCATTGAAGTGAATGGAGCATTATAGAGCATTACAAAGAGCCGTGTAATAAAACTGGTATAATACTGTGTAAATATAGAGGACCTGCCATGGGGAAGAACTACATAGGCAAAGGGTCCCTTCCTCGCCCTCTGTCCTGCTACACAGCCTTTTTTAGACACAGATTTCTAGTCATCCCTCATTTTCTTTTTTTCTCACTGTCACTGTCTTCTGTCCTCACTCTCTCCCCATCACCCTCTCCTCTCCTGCCTGCTATTGTCTTTCTTTCTGCCTTCCTTCATCTCTCCCCATTCACTGTTTCCCTCCTTCTTCTCTCCTTCATCTATCTCTACCCTCTCTCTCTCTCCTTCATTCGTCTCCTTGCCCTTCACACCTCCATGTTCACCACAGGTTGTGTATCTCACTTACTCCCCATGTTTGCTGCAGTTTTATGTTGCCTCACGTTTCCCTGGTTTGACTCTTTCTTCCCTTTTTCTGCCCCCCCCCCCCCCCCCCCACACACACACACACACACACACTCTCTCCCTCTCACCCTTCATGACATCTGTGTTTGTACCACAACGTGCTGTCATTTCTCTCCCCTCTCTTTTCCTTATTTCTCATGCTTGCCATTTTATGTCTTCCCTCTCTCTCACTCACTCACTTATATTCTCTGCCCATATCTTTCTCCCTCTCTCTCACTCACTCACTCATTCTCTCTGCCCATATCTCTTTCTCTCCCTCTCCCTTGCTCTCTCTCTGTTCTCCTGCAGAGGTGAGAAGAGAGCAGGCTTCAGTGCTTGGCGGAGAGGAGGACAGGCGAGGAGGTGACAGGCGGGTGGCGCCAGAGAGGCAGGAACAAGAGTGGTGTGAAAACCTGCCGCTCTCCGAGGCGAGGGCGAGGGCGCGAGCGGGAGCGAGGGATGGAGAGGAAGCGGTGGTGGTGGTGGTGGCGGAGCAAGAGGAGAGAGGTGTGAAGAGCGTCTCAGAGGAGGCTGAGACACTTCAGGAAATCGCCGACATTCTGGTGATGATGAAACGCAGAAAAAAGAATCAGTGAGACGAGAACAACAGCAAAGAAATAGAGGCCATGGAACACCTGACAAGGGCAGAAGTGTGTGTGTGTGTGTGTGTGTCCTAACATACAGACACATCTGAACAGCCACACATACATATATTTGCACGCGTGCACACACACAGACACACACACACACATAGAGAAATATATGAAAAAATAGTGCACAAATCCAGTTCCAAGACACGTTTGATATATTTTTTTTATTAGTCTTTTTTCCTGGTACAAGTTTTAAAATTGTCCTTAATATATTTACTTTCATAGAATATAAATTTCTAGCAAAACATTTACTGCAACAATATTCAAATGTAATGTACAACACTGTTGAGGCAAATGGGTCCATCACGAGTTTTGAATGTATGGTAGAAACACTGCATTTTAAACTGTGTAGACTGCAAAACACAGCAAAACAAACAAAAAAAATGTTTTATTGTCAACAAACATGTATGTTCACCCTTCCTGAAAATGAAAACAAAGTACCTTAAATACCTTAATATAATACCTGGATTTTGTGTGTGATGTGCATGAATGTCCCTGGTGTCAACCAAAGTGCTTTGTGAGATTTCAACACATTAATCAACACTGGTGGCCACAGGGCCATGTGTGCAGTTCATGATGTACTTTTACAGGTCGACAATCAGATTATCTAGAACTCCTACAGGTCTACAATCAGATTATTCAGAATTTCTACAGATCTACAATCAGATTATCTAGACCTTCTACAGATCTACAATCAGATTATCTAGACCTTCTACAGATCAACAATCAGTCTATCTAGACCTTCTACAGATCTACATCAATCAGTTTATCTAGATCTTCTACCGATCCACAATCACATTATCTAAAAGTTTACCTCAATGGGAGGAGATGTACGAACTGTAGACCTGTGATTCCTCTATTAAAACTCTTTAAGCTGTTCACTTAAAAACATGAGTAACACCACAAGTACTAAGTATCTGTAAAGTGTGCTTGGCTTGGAGAGGAGATGTGTGCAGCACGTGAGGGGAAAAAAGCAAGCAGACACTTAGTGGCTAAAAGAATTGTGTTGCGTTTTAGTCGCGTTTTAACACCCTGATTCAATTCCTCTATTAGCTTTCTGAAACACAGTGCAAGTTTTATAGATAATGTGCTCCGTTTTGTGGACGATAAATTAACCAAACACATTGAAATACTGTACTATCAGCGTCATTGGAAAAACTTCTACAGTTTGTGGTTCACAACTGCATCAGTCATGTAGGATAGAAATCTCAGCTAGTGGTCAGAGCGACAGCGTGGCAGAGCATGGTCTTTGTGTACAATAGCTACAATTTCGCTTTCATTTAAATGTTACCAAAAACACACAAGTTTAACCTCAGCAGTGATATAACAACCATTTTCTAGGGCTGACTAGCCACAGAAATCTGTGCCTGGATACTAGTGAGAGATACACTCACTCACAACTACGATATAAAACAGAACACTGCAGAGAATGGTTCTCCTGGTAGTCGCAAAAACACATACTCTCACTTGTCACATTCACAAACAGATATGCTATGCCTTTTGTACAATAGGGCTATGCAGGAAGACAAGAAATTAAGTTCAGCTCAAAGGCAAATGAAAACTAGATTTAAAACGTTTCACTCTTGTGAGGGCTGAATTAGAACTACTTTTCAAATTGCAGCAGTCAGGTGTTCTGAAAACAATTTAAAACCAAATGAATATGCTTTCCGATAAATAGCGTTTAGATGAGATTATTAACCAACTCTCAAATTAAATCTGCTGAGCAGAACTACTTACAGTAACAAGTTGACTAATTACAACTCAGTCTGAGAGTTGAAAAATGGAAAAATGTGATCCTGTGTCCTGTCTAATGTACCGCACACTGCATTTACACATGAAGTATCCTGTATTTTGATCCCATGAACCTGATACAGGTATGCAGAAGTAAGCTCTTCTGAGAATGGCAAGAATGTGCCCACCATAAAGTCACAGGACCCTTCTGAGGCGACACAACCATGGTCAAGTGCTTCTGTTTTCTGAGAAAATTCTCATTAGACAAAGGCAAACTGGTTTGTGCACTGAGCACTGAATTTGAATACTCCCTGTCCATGTTACGGTACTTGATGTACCCTTGGCTTGTTTGGGCAATATATATATATATTGTGCCAAGTTGTTGTTTACTGAAGAAACACAAGGTCATTAAGAGCTCTGGGTAGAATTAAGTCTCTACTTGGAAAGACCACAACAAACAGCCTGTAAAAGGCAGCAGATATGCATCTCCACCCCTGATCATCTGTAGGTTGGTGTTTTGAAGCTGCTCTACATTTTACAATACACTTACAGCAACAGTTACAACAGTAATAGCACAGCTCTCAGGGATGACGGGAGCACACGTGCAAACTCAAAATGGAGACACTGGTCATTAAGACAAGAATAGCTTTGAACTACGCTGACGGTGTCAGAGAGTTAGACTGGATTACCCTCCCTCTTTTACGGTTTCCTCTTCTTCCTCTACTGGTGATGTCATGACTGAGACAGAACCTGATTGGACTGATCGGGGCAGCCCACCCATCATGAAGGTGTAAAGGAACCAATCACCTCCCACTTCCGACTCAGAATATGATCCTGGGTTGAAGGACTTCAGACTTTATGGTGTGTGTGTATGTGTGTGTGTGTGTGTACACGTGTGTGTATACATGTGTGCTTCTATTGTCATGCTTCCCCCCTCAAGTCTATTCCACGTCAGAAGCATCATTGTCAGACAGGTGGTAATTGCTACCTTTGACCCGGATGTACTCCACCTGCCGGCCCTCATCAGAGTCTGAGACCCCACAGGAGCACAGCTGATTCTCAAACAGGGACTCCACTTCCTCCAGTCGACGGCCCTTCGTCTCAGGGAGACAGCCGTAAATAAACAGGAACCCCAGCAGGGCAAAGCTGGAGTACAGGAAAAACGCCCCTGTGGGGACAAAAGAACACAAGGTCTTTTTACTGCACTACAATACCCACAATGCAATGAAACTTAAAAGATGTGACTGCTGTATGGGATTTAAATTTTGAACATCTTATATTCCCTTGTGTTAAGAGACTTAATAGACTGAAGCATTGCTAATTAAGCAGAATTTAACTGAATAAAAGAATAATTATTGGTATTTACAAACTGCAACTGTGTAGGAGGATTAATTGGTTAGATACAAGATTAAGAGATGAGTCTAGGTGCTTCTGACACCACAGACGCCAAACCTGGGGTTATAACTAACATAGATAGCATGTTTAGAATGGGTGTCAGGAAACCAAACTATTTATTAACCACCAACTTTTCACAGGAAACATAGGATTAAAAGACTATGTTTATGCCACCAGCCCCAGAGGACTACAGTAGGCACTATGTATGACTGTATGTCTGATATGTTTACCATAGGTCACAAACTGGGCCATGTGCAGTAGGCACTATATATGATTGTATGTCTGGTGTGTTTACCATAGTAGGTCAGAAACTGGGCCATGTGCAGGAAGGTGAGGGACACCAGAACGTTGAAGGCCCAGTTGGTTCCTGCTGAGCAGGCATTGCCTGTGCTTCTGGCCCACAGAGGGTAGATCTCTGAGTTCACCGTCCACGGCATTGGACCCATGCCTGGGAGTCACCACCAATCGGTCGAGAGAGAGAGAGAGAGAAGCAGAGAGAACACCAATCAGATGAGAGAGAGAGAGAGAAACAGAGAGCACCAATCAGACAACACACAGAGATAAGGAGAAGTAGAAAAAGCACCAATCAGATGACAGAAAAAGAAGCCGGCAGCAGAGAAAGAAACAGACTGAGCACCAGTTAGATGATGCAGCAGAAGCAGGGCGAGATGGTGAGTTTGTTTCAGTGAGATCCTCTGGGAGGCGCTTGCACTTCCATCTTCATGAGTTTCATGAATGTTCATTGGAAACGAATACATGCAATGATAAACACATAATGGAGAAATCCTGTTTGAATCAAACCATAGAACTGTTGATCCAGGTCACCGAGTGCGGTGAGAGTAGAAAGTAGAAAAAAGAATGCAAACAATTTGATACAACATAGACCGAATAGTGAACCAGCAGCTAACAGTAACTAAATGGGGCACAGTAACTGACTTTCAGTTTCATTTTCCTATGACCCATTCAGTTAACGTTAGCTGCCGGCCTGGTTAACAGCACTCGGTGACCTGGAACAACAGGGCTATGGATTGATTCGCACTGGATTTCTCCTTTAAAGATCTCAGAATGTCTCTGAATAAAAACCTAAGCTACACCTATTCCTCTCCAGACCTGTTGGCTGAAAGTGCTGCCCTTTTGATAAAAACTCTCAATCACATGATCCAAAACATACCTACATAAAGTATAGGGTTCACAGGACTCAGTGGTGATTACTAGTCAGATCTGTTGGTTGTTGACTAACTGAGCAGAGGAGATAAACTCCAACTTCAACAACAACATCTAACAACATCTATAACAAAGAGGCAAGGACTTTTATTCTGATAGCGTGGTGTTAGTGCTGCTGCTCACCTGGTGCAAAGTTGGCCAGGTAAAGGACAAGGCCCAGCAGCACCAGCCAGGAGTAGGAGGTGGGGCAGAAGTTATATGCCCAGTAGGTGTGCTCACTCGTTGCTGCACTCACATTGGAGCACCTGTGGAAAACACAGCATGCAACGTCACACAAAATACACACACACACACACGTACAAACATACACACACACACACGTGTATGCACGTGCACACACGCACACACACACACGTGTGCACCCCTGTGGGTGCATGAACATGCAAAATACACACACACACACACACCCCTGGAGGTCACAGTGCACACAAACACACATGCCCCGTGCCAGAGGCCATGGTGTACACCTATGGAGAATCGGCGTAGAAGGCAAACACACACACATACACTGACAGAGCTGCTCTCTCTCGATTTCTCTCTCTCTCTCACACACACACACACACACCACCTGCCCCATTCTGTTTCCCTGTGGATGTTTCACTGATCAGCAATGGATCACATACATTAACACAAATACTCTCTCACACACACACACACCCCTTACTTTCGTTATGATATGCACAACTTCTGTCATTTTTACTCTTACACACACACACACGCTTGCTCACACAGGCGCACACATTCTGTCTCTTTCTCTCGCTCTCTCACACTCACACACACACACATACATACACACACACCTCACCTGCCCCACGCTGCTCTCTCAGTGGAGGCTCCATTGACCGGCTCACAGGAGGAGGAGAACACCGCTGACCCGTTCTCACGGTAACAGAACCCACAGCCGGGGTCCAGCATGCACGGCTCACAGGACCTATTAGAAGAAGAGAGAAGACACAAACACACACACACACGCACCTGAGCTTCAAATCTCATTCACATCAGTCACATTACATGACAGATGACAGATCAACTAATGTTCATCTATGACACAGACCATGTCTACCTCAGTTCTGCCTGCCAGTGCTCTGAGGCAGTATGATCAGGGAGACGTACTGTCTCCTTTCTTAGGGAAATGATTCCACCCTTCCACCGTACCCTTTATCACTCTGTTTGATGGGATAAGGGATAAGGGATAGGCAAAGGCAGAGGGGTAAGGAAAGAAATGGGATTCAGCCAAAGTCATCCTCCCACAACAGTAGATGACCACATTACGAGTCCCTCTACTGGTGCCATGCAGTAGACTGTGTGTAACCTAAACCAAAGCCTATGATTGTGGTACAGACACATGCCGAGCCCATCTGTCATGCTTGGCTTTGGCACAGACACATGACCACCAACCTCCAAGCTTACCACTGGGGACACACCCATATCCACCATGCCTTGGAATTCAACAAGCAATTAAGAGCATGTGAACAGTAGCTCATTACATGTAAAATCTGTTACTGGTGTGGCTAGTTTGTGTGTCTGTCTGTATGTGTGTTTGTGTGTGTGTGTGTTTGCGTAAGTGTGTATGTGTCTGTGTGTGTGTGTCGCCATACAAAAGTTACAATTGCTTCATATCTACGTTACTTGGCAACTATTCAGCCAGAGAAAACTATATAGCTTGGTGGAGGCGTTATTATTTGTGAAGAAATCATTTTATTTTTCATCACAGGATCTTTAACTTATAACACATCCTGTGAGATGCCCTTATTGCTAAAGTAATCCCTGGATAACATTAACGTTACATGATACATTTACATTTACATTTATGCATTTAGTAGACGCTTTTATCCAAAGCGACTTACAAAAGAGGATAACATTCAAGCCACAGCACAATGAAAGAAACTAACAAAGAGTGCATATTGCTAACTATAAAAAAATGCACTATTTTAGGTTGAAAGTGCAATAGTGTAATAAAAAGTGCAGTATAAAAGAGAAATTAATTATAAGATGTTAAGTGCATTCTCAAAATTTAAGCCAGGAGATATTCTTGGAAGAGCTGGGTCTTCAAGAGTTTCTTGAAGGTGTAGAGGGTATCAGTTGATCTGGTAGCACTTGGAGGGTCATTCCACCAGCGTGGAACCAAACATGAGAAAAGTCTGAAGTGACCTGTGTAAGGTGTTGGCCGTGCTAGATAACGTTCCTTAGAGGAGCGAAGTGGTCGGTGGGTGACATAGGGCTTTAGGAGAGTATACGTGGTCTCTCTTTTGCACACTCGTATGTGAATAAGACTTCATGCTGCTGAGTCTCATATCATATTAAAGTGATGCTGCGTGGTTTGAAAACACATAACACTTTTATTAACATAAAAATAATATCTCCTCATGATCCTCTAGCTCTCCATTCTCCTGGGTGATTGTTCTTTTTACATTGCCCAGGCTCAGAAAGACTGAAAACAGACAAAGGGGGGCATTTGTTAGCCAAAATTGTCTTCTAGGAAATATAAATATAAACACAAACATATACAAATGCAATTTTCACCAACATCACTCACTGCACCTTAATATACTAACCCATTCTCTATGCTAGCCTGGAGTACAGGCATCTATGGACAAGTCGACTTCTGTGAAGCTCTACCAGACAAGACGTATTGAACGCGGCCCCGTTGAAATAACTCAAATTGGATTACATGGGTCTGTCTGGCCTGGATCCATACACATGTCTTGTATAAAGGCTTCTGGTCATGCAATATGAGGGGAGTGTGTAGCATAGCGCATGCCCTGCTGAAGTAAGGAAATTACTTCATCAACGCTATTGTCTTTTGGCAATATAATTGCCTGGAACACACAGACACAGACACACACATACACACACACACACACACACTCCTCCTTATTTTCTGTAGATGTAATTGGGTTCCTGCAGGAATCACTGCACTGTGTAATCACTCTGCTGTCCTTTTCTGATCCTTCCATATGCCACGGCAGCGCTTTCTAGTGCCTTGTGTGTGCGTGTGTGTGTGTGTGTGTGTGTGTGTGTGTGTCTGCTTTCCTTACTTACACACACACACACAAGACAAACAAGTGCTCAACAGTCCCCTCCGTCCAACAGAATGGATGTGTATTCATGTGTGACTTGCCTGTTTATGGGCCCATGAATCTCTTTATGTTCTTGTTTTCTTGTCTCAATAAGTTTACTAAAAAGGCCACCATCACTCTCTGGTATCTGCCCCAAACACCCCAGTGACAGTGTCCTCTGATTAATGACCTTACACAACCACATAACCATTATAAAAGGTCACGAAGAACACCTTGCCTGGAATGTCACAATGGAGAATAAAACACATCCACACCTTCCCCCTCAAGTGGCTCTTCAGCTGATGAGACTAGCAGTGATGACTAGACACAGTATGGCCAGAGAGGGTAAAAGTGGAGCGAGAGGCACAAACGTTTGTTAAATTCCGTGATCAATCTCTGCAAGCGGGAGGGGGGAAAATCACCCTTTATGCAGACCAGAGTCGAGCCCTCGTACGCTGATACAGGAGCTCATTGAAAAGTTTATATTGTGACGTTATGTGACAGACCGGAACTATTCATGTTTGCTCTCACTGTATTGTCTGTCTCAGTATTCAATGATCTTTGGTATCACTAGTTTCCTAATCCATATGAGACCAGCAGTGAATAGCTGTGCCTCATCTGAGCTTCATCAGATATGGAGTCTTCATATCTGGAGGTTTCTGACACAGTCCAAATGTTTGCTGCCACACACAGACAGACAGACAGACACACACCCACAAACACATCCTTTACAGTATACTATGATTATCAGGCCTTTGACCAAAGCACAAGACATTGCCTCCTTCAGTTCTGATTCTCTGCCCAAGTCTAACAAACACACACACACACACACACACATGTATACACACACACACAAATACATGCACACATACACATACAAACACACACACACACACACACACACACACACACACACACACAGGGTGATGGCTCACAGGTTCCGTCAGAGAAAGGGCCCCACATTGGGACACACTGAGCACCGGGGCGGCCGATGTGAGATGACAGCTGGACTACTGTGATGAAACCCACTGCAACAGGAGCAGTAGTAGTAGCCTGGCCTCTATGGCTGCCCGTAACCACTCATGACAGGCACCAGGAAGGAACATGCAGTCACAGCCGGATGCCATCAGAACAAATCAAACAAAGAAGCAGAGGAGCAGAGCTTGGCTTGTGACATTGAACAGAGACTGCATTAAATAAGGCTAGGCTAGTCATACAGACTGTGTGAAATGAAGCTAGGCTAGTTATACAGACTGCATCAAATAAGGCTAGGCTAGTTATGCAGACTGTATGAAATAAGGCTAGGCTAGTTATACAGACACTGCATCAAATGAGGCTAGGCTAGTTATACAGACTGCATCAAATGCAGCTAGACTAGTTATATAGAGACTACATCAAATAAGGCTAGGCTAGTTTTACAGACTGTATGAAATGAGGCTAGGCTAGTTATACAGACTGCATCAAATGCGGCTAGACTAGTTATATAGAGACTACATCAAATAAGGCTAGGCTAGTTTTACAGACTGTATGAAATGAGGCTAGGCTAGTTATACAGAGTCTGTATGAAATAAGGCCAGGCTTGGTACAGACTGCATCAAATAAGGCTAGGCGAGATAAAGAGACTGCATCAAATAAGGCTAGGCTACTTATGCAGAGACTGTATTAGTGTAAATAGGATTGGCAGCAACAAAAAACTACAGAATCAGGTGGGTTGTGGCATCAATCATTCTTCAGAACACAACACAGTATCTTCGATATGTAAGGACGGGAGAGGCAAGCTTCGGTACACAAGAACCAGAACCTAAGAGAACCTACAGCCACACCAATGGCCACCATCAGCACAAACAAGCATCAGACCTCTGGGTTTGGGTAGTTACAAAGACTATAAAATTAGCCTAAAATTAAAAATAAATGCTGTTGTTGCTGTAGTATAAATACTGCACACAAGCAGGTTGAATTTTTTAAAGGTTGAATTTGTACTAATTATCTTGTATTCAGGTTGGTGGCAGATGCATGTATATGTGTGTGTGTGGGTGCAAGATTATTTGCAGGTGGCATGAAGGACACTGGTCTGCTAGCTGTTGAAGCCATTATACCCACATTACTGAAAATGGCCTTATTTTTGTTTGTGCGTTTCAGATGAAAAAGTCTCTCTCTCTCTCTCTCTCTCTCTGTCACAACAGAGCCTAAATACAAATGTCACTTCAGTTCATATTTGTGCTGCTATTGAAACCTATCTTAATGCACTATGGGATCATGTGTGTAGTCTGTGTGTTATCAGGTCACACACCGGCACGACTCTTTTATCAGTACTGATGCATCTGGACCCCGTCGCTAATGATGTTGAGACTGTTGCCACAGTAACTAGCAGCCAATGAGGAAGAGTCCCCAAATGTGACAAATATGTCAGGTGTGTGCAGGATAGTAACAGGTTACAATCAGAGAAAGAGATGGACAAAGATGTGTGTGTGTGTGTGGGGGGGGGGGGGTGTTGAAAGAGACAGCAGATAAAATGGGTGGTGGTGGTGTAGTGGTGTAGTGGAACCTGGCTAGCATGCTAGTAGCCTTGAAATTGTGGGTTTAGAATATAGAATATGTCAACAACAAAATTGAAAGCAAAATTGATAGCTAAAGTGCTATAGTTTCTGAAAGAATAAATATGAATAAATATACCTAAGACAGTGGCCTGAGCCCACATGCACCTAGACATCATACCCACAGTTGGTTGCAAGAACAGCATGAACAAGCATTGACATATATTCACACACACACACACACACACATGCAGTACAACTCCTTATTGTGACATCTTAGGAATTTGTTATTGCAGCAGTAATACACATACAGTTAATCCCGGCTGCCATCACTGTGCCCTTGAGCAAGGCACTTAACCCTAAGTTGCTTTAGGGGAAACTGGCCCTGATAGCTGACAAATGTACGTCACTTTGGATAAAAGCGTCTGCTAAATGCATAAATGTCAATGGAAATGTAAAGCAGAGAGCAAGGATGACAACAGCAACACAAATGGTGGCGTCTCATTGATTTAATTGTGTGGGGTGGAGAACAAGGGAGAAAGACTGTGAGTGGACAGGAGTGTGACATCAGCTACAGAGAGGATGTGACATCAGCTACAAAGAGAATGTGACATCAGGCACAGAGAGGATGTGACATCAGAGAGAGATGGGGTAAATGAGAATATAGGAAAAGAGATGGGAAAAAGGACAGAAAGATTAGCTAGAGGAAAGGATAGATAGAATAAAAGAAGAAAGAGGAAAAGAGAGAGAGAGATGGAACAGAGGAAAAGAGAAGAAGAGTGAGACAGGATAGAAAAAGAGAGGCACAGTGATGTAGGGAAAGAGAGACATTGATAGAGGAAAAGAGAGAGGGGGCAAATTAGTAGAGAGGGGCACTCACAGGTGTGCTGCACAGGTGGAGTTGAGCGTTGTCGGGTCAGTGGGGTGCAGCGTGACAGGTGGGCTGTGCTGAGCAGACAGCAGGAAGCCAATGGCCAGCAGACACAAACTCAGAGCTGTACCTGCAGAGAGAACCAGAGGCATATTAGCCCAGAGCACATCCACTACAACTCAACCTCATCAACACTCAGACCGTACCTGCAAGAGACCATCTTTGGACCACCATCAGAACCAATCAAACAACCACCAAAGACTAGAACCAGAAACACATCAGCCCAAGATGCATCCAGTGTACCTCAAAATCAGACTCGTTTCTGTTGTGGAGGAGAACCAGAAATACATCACAGCCCAAAGTCCCTCATATTCCACAGAACCACTCAAACAAAGACCCGTACCTTTGTGGGCCAAGCAGAAGCACCACTGCCAGACACACATTAGCCAAAAACAACAGCAGCATCCCTCCAATGAGCCACATCGCCATTACGTATTTCAATCAGTGAGGAACAGAGGGAGTAGTAAAACACTCAGTATGTGTATATCAATAAAGGACACCTCAAATAGTAATCTGTACGTCTTCATATAGCTTTTCCTCTTAGGTATACATTATATACATGTATAGATACATATATTTATAAAATATGAACACAGTGTTTCATTATTGCAATAATAATAATAAGAAGAAGAAGAATAACAATGATAATAATAATAATAAACATTAAAAAAAGTGCTGTGCAGACCACGCTTGTGTGAAGCTGACAACACAGATGGATGGCGGTCCAGTGGGGCAGATCATCCAGATGGACTATTCAGCTGATCACACCGCACAAGTTCTTTAATATGGCTTCCTCATGACAAGCAGTTCAAAGCACTGAGAGGAAACAAATCCAGGAAGTATTGACCAGGGACACTCAGAATACTGAAACGGCCCAATTATTGGCTGACATGATTTGATTTTGAAGCCTAATGAGGACTGAACATGATCAACAGTTGACATTATTAAACTTCATTTGTTAGAGAGACAATGTACATTAATGAACATTTTACAAAAAAAAACATTTATAGCTAAAAGACTAATTTCCAGTGGCATGATCCAGAAAGAACATGGCAATAATACCTGGTATTAAAAGCAGTAAACTGCATTAAAAAAACAAATATAGTTCAATATATGAAACAGCAGCATTACACATGACTATAACACCCCCCCCCCCCAAACAACACAATGTAGTGGAAAAAAACAAAACAAAACAGCCATTCAGCATTGACTGCAGTAATAAGATGTACTTGACTGAGAAACAAGTACTAATGCAGAACAAGCATCAGCATTAAACAGAGTGGAGTGTCTTAGAAAAACACAACCCCATTTGCATTCAATTCTCTCCGATCGCTTGCCTCTAACCATGGTCTGAAAGCAATTTATAAAGCACCAGAGCTATTAACACTTGAAAGTCATTACAGTACAAAGACAAAGAGTAAAAGATTGCTGTTGTAAGTTACGAGTCAATTACAGTCAACCACAATACAACTAAGCATATTACATGTACTAATATACAAGGTAACTATAGTGCAGTAATAAGACAGAGGTTAAAAACAAACAAACAAACACACAAACAAACAACATCATTATGCCACCACCTTCTTTCTGCACAGCCAGAGTCTCGGTCTCAAATCACTTAGGACACTCAGCACGCCCTGGATTAATTACAGTAAGTTAATTATTATAAGTAGACACTGCAGTGGAGTGGGGCGTGTGGGGAGTGGACACTGCAGTAAAGTGGGGCGTGTAGAGAGTGGACACTGCGGTGGAGTGGGCCATATGGGCAATGGACCGGGGACATGTGGGGAGTGGACACTGCAGTGCACTAGGGTATGTGGGGAGTGGAGTGGGGAACAGGGGTAGTGGACACTGTAGTGGAGTGGGGCATATGGACACTGTAGTGGAGTGGGGCATATGGACAGTGGAGTGGGCCATATGGACAGTGGACACTGTAGTGGACTGGAGCATATGGGGAGTGGACAATGCAATGGAGTGGGGTGTGTAGCTTTCCCACAATAGACCAGGTCAAAATCATGTGCTTAAAAAATGACATTTTTCAGTAAAAGTTGGCAAATAGACATGTCTAAAGAAGCTTACACATGACCACCATCAAATGGCTAATTGCTTTTCTATGGAGAGTCGATAACACCTTTTGTGGGGCAATGCTAAGAGTGGCGACAGAAATTTAGCGGCTAGGGACTTTCTGTCGCACAGGAGGGAATTTACCGTGCTTTCTTGATAGTGTTCCCTCAGACTTTGGGAGTCCAGGTATGTTCGCGTCATATACACATAATAAAATAACTAACATTTAGTACTATAAAAACAATCCTTAGGAGCACTTAAGGACAGACATGTTTCACAGACAGTAGAAAATTTTCGTCTGTGCCATATCTGTCAGAATTTCTTTTGCTACATCTACTAGTCAAGTCACCATGCTTGACCACAGCAGCTAGGACTATGCGCAGTAGTCACTGGACCTAACTGAATACTAAAATTTCGGCCTTAACGCCTGCCACTGAGATTGATGTGATCCCTCTGTCCAGTTCTTTTACTGTCTGCTTTTTTTCTACGAATGTGAGTTTAACTAGCTCCTTACTTCGATTTGTAAGAAGATAAAGTACACCCAAAAAGTATTTATTAAGTAATTTTAATTTCCATGCAGTTAGTCTTTAAGTTACCTTTCTACTTGAAATGGAGTTTAGAGCAAGAAAGCAAGATTGTGTTATCGAGTTTTACAGTGTTGAGAACTCTGGTGAGTTGTGCACGTTTACCTTCTCTGCTAGGTCAGTTCTTGCTAGCCACGCAGGGAGATTGATATTGAATTTACTGGGAAGAAAGATGCCTATAAAACAAGTCAGAGTAAATGTTGGGAATTGTTTCATGTTCATTACGAATTCTGGTACGAGTTATCATAGTTACAAGAACACTTAGCATTTGATGGTAATGTTAATGTTTTTACCCCACTTTGGGATATCCTGTATCATTGTGCTTATCTAAATAGAGGTAGCAAATTCTCTGGTTCGCTAGCACATCATAATAGTGCAGCCAGCACTGCTCTACTGAATAGAGCTCTCAACTGTAAAAGAAGTGTGACGTTTATTTTGTTCACATTAAGCCGGTTGTGGTTTTCCATATAACTGCATGGCATATGCATTTATTTTGACTTCCATATGTATATTTTGTATACATGCAATTCCTAATAATGTCAACATGTAGTAATTTTACTATGATGGTTTAAAAGGGTAAAAAGTGATAAAGTAAGAGTAATGTATAAAAAACACAAACACTGCTTTGTTAAGTTAAAAAGTATACTTTTTTGTTTTTATTTATGCAATACATTCTCCCTACTCTGGATAATAAGCCTATAAGTAATGCAAACGCTTATACAATATTATGGGTTAATGTGATGAAATTCATCTCATAAATAAGTGGATTCTTAGTTACTGGTTACACAGACTGTTATGATGGAAGAGAAGTTAATGAGGTCTCATGGTAAGAATAGAATTAGAACAGAATCACTTATCATTCTGCAATTTGTATAGATTGGTTCTTTGATAAACAACAGATTTTGATCCAAGATGGCAAGCCCAGCCCAATCAGACTGAGGACGGTAAAGGAAGTGGTGTGGCCAACCGTGCGATTTGTCTTAGATGGACCCTGAGATTTTGATCATTTATAGTATTTAACACCAGATAAGAATAGTAACACTGACTCTACACAAGTACTCGTTGCATCATAACATATGTTCAAAGATCTACACTTTTTTGGAATCAATATACTTCACTTCCGAGGAACTGATTCTTAAAACTTTTTGGGGACAGAAAAAGGGTTTGAGGACAAATTTTTGTTTTATTTATTATTTTAAAGAGCTCTTCTTTTGGTTCAATACATAACATCCAAAGTGAACACTGTGGCTGTTGTGCCGTGTTTGTATTAGAGCAATAAATGTGTCAACTGTTAAACAAATTTTTAGGTGTTTATTCCAGTCATTTACTGTTTTTGTGAGTTAAGTCATACCTCTCCCCCAAACCTAGGTGCATGTTTAATGCTTATTTTTTTACTGTTCCAGGTCTACAAGCAGTACATTAGCATAAACAAATTAGCGTACAATTTCTTTTATGTTACGGCTCTTTCTGCCTCCTGTATATTAGTCAAATGCAAAATTGTAATCTTGGATTATGCATCATGTCAAAAGGTAAATTTTTCTGCTAAATCCATTTTTCCATCCAGTTTACCGAGCTGTATCTGTTACCTGCAACTCAGTAGAGGACACATTTGCATAAAATGAGCCTATTTTGGACACTAATGTTGAGTATAAAACCCTTTACAGCTTCAATGTTGCACGGTATGAAAAAGTGAAACAGCAGAAAGCTGCTTGGCTCTGCCTGTAGTTTTTCCTCATAGCACTTTGTGATTCGCATCCAAAACCACAGATGGACGGCTGTCCACTGGGCCAGATCATCCAGATGGACTATTCAGCTGATCACACCGCACAAGTTCTCTAATAGGCCTTCATCATGACGAGCAGTCCAAGGCATTGAGAGGAAACAAATCCAAGAAGCATTGACCAGGAACACTCAAGATTACAAACGAAACCATAGAGGACAGAGGGAAGCGTGATTCAGTATGTTCGCCATCCATTATGGTGTGTGTTAGTGTGTGTTTCTTGACCATGATTCCTTGTACTAGCTGAATGTGCTCCAATGTGCAAGATCGCCATTGGATAAAAAAAATGTTCTTTTTTTCCCTCTGAAAGCAGTGATTGCATAACTGATGAAATTGATTGCATGAGTCTGCATCACCCCTCTCCATTCTTCTCACTTAAGTCGACAACCATATCACACATATTATGCCACATTCTAGACTGCTTTACTTTCTCCAGGAACTCACAGAGATAGCAATTTATACACTACCGATGGGCCAAGAAAGGAAAATGTCCTTCAACTCGAACTGCCAAAGCAGTTAACAAATAGTACAATATACCTACAGTATATAATACATAAAGCTGGTTCTGTGGTGGGCGTGGAGCTGGAGTCACTGACATCAGTTGCAGATAAGAGGACCCTGAGCAGCTTGCTCTCTCTAATCGACCACAGCTGCCATCCCCTGCACACCACTTTCTCCAAGCAGAAGAACATGTTCAGTAGTAGGCTCCTGTCTCTGTCTCGCAAAACCTACAGGTCCCTTCGTCCCTAGATCCATTCAGCTCTTCTTCGCCACACAGATGGGGAGGAGTGTGACTGACTCAAGTGTTTAAGTCTGTTCTGCACCCACACTGTCCTTTATATCACGCCTTCATCTGAGTGCCTTTATACATACACACACACTACTGGACTGAAGCGGTTGGCACTAATTGGCACCTGCAAGTTAAACTCCGTTGCTGGCCATTTTAGCCACTTGCCCAGCTTGCTAAATTGCCTGTATGGTCAATACACCATGCTATGTTTTTGTTTGTGTGGACAGATTTTCTCCTTCAACTTTAATTTAATCTCTATCTATCTATCTAGCTATCTATCTATATCTAACTATCTATCTATCTCTCTATATATATATATATATATACAGAGAGAGAGAGATAGATAGATAGATGTTATATATATATATATATATACCCACACAATACATGCATTTGTATTTATGCACTCTCTACCCACAATGCCCTGCAGTGTCCTTACCCATGATGCTCCCCAGCGTGAGCCGGCGGCGTCCCACCCTCTCCACCAGCCAAACACCCAGAAGTGTGAAAAGGAAGTTTGTGAAGGCAGTGATCGTCACCAGCCAGATGGCCAGCTTGTCGTCACGCACTCCTGACATCTGCAGGATGGTGGCACTGTAGAACCTGGAGAGGGAGCGGGATAACACAGATAGAGGGCAAGGAGGGAGAGATACAGAGAGAGAAAGAGAGAGAGAGAGAGGGAGAGAGAGAGAGAACATTAAGACAAAGACTGTGATATTTAGGAATACTGCAGGGAGAGATCCAAGGGGGATGCAAAAGAGATTTTGTTTATAATGTTGCTGGTCAGAGCAAGGCTGCTCTTCACAGCTTGGCACTCCCTTCAGTGATTAGGCCGACTATACTGCCAGCACAATGCACATCGCTGAAGAGTACATGACAAGGACAGGGTACTCTACTGTACAGCTAATGAAGATAGAGCGGGAGAAAGAGGGAGGGGTGGGAGGCGAGAAAGAGCGAGGGAGAAAAAGAGAGAGAGGGGGGAGATGGAGACAACAAGAGGTGGAGGAGGAGGGGGTGAGAGAGGGGCACATAAGCAGGTGAGGGAAACGCAGAGAGAGAGAGAAAGAGAGAGGGTGAGAGAGAGAGGAAGAGAAGAAGAAGAAGAAAGACATGAGGTGTACAAGACATAAGAAGATGAGTGTCATTCCCAGAAGCTCAACTAGTTCCCACATCCCACATCCCACATATCAGCCAAAGATCAGTCTGAGAATTGATCTGGGGCCAGGTCAGGGCTTTGACGTGGGATCTGGTCGTGTGGGGGAGGAGCCGGCTGGACCAGTCTCCAATCACAGCACAGAGTTCATCACAGAGTTCTTCACATCTGCATCACCGCACCTCTCTCTCTCTCTTTCTCTCTCTCTTTCTCACACACACACACACACACACACCAGACACACACACACATACACACTCATCACCAATTACACATACACCCTCTGATTAGATCCTATCAGACAGGATGGCATCTGAGTGCCTCGCACTGATGGCAGAGAACAGGAGAGAGGGAAAGAGAGAGAGAGAGAGAGGAAAAAGGAGGAGAAGAAGAAGGAGGTCTAGGAGTGGGAGATTGGGATAACAGGATGGAGAAAACCACAGGCAGAAAATAAGGAGGGTGGAGAAAGTGAATGAATCAATGAATGAATGAAGCTCATCAGATACTCAAACCCCCAACCCCACCCTCCCCCTTCAATCTCATCTCCATAGCGCCTATCGTCATGGAGACTTTTTGTGTCGTTTCGCCGCATGTGGCCAAGGTGGTTAACGACTTGGAGTTGGGTCGGGAGCGGCGGTTAAGTGGAGAAACAGCCACTCAAGCACGACTGTTTTTCACACACGGTAAAAGGAAAGCCCTTCCTTGTTCTTTTACTTCTTTTCTTTTATCCCTCGCTCCCTCTCTCCTCCCCACCACTCTCTCTCCCTCGCTCTCTCTCAGTAGGGAACAGAGGAAATTAGCATTTTATTTTTGACTGCAGATGGAGAGGTTGTCATAGCACTGACAGTCAGCAGCACGGCTTCAGATGAGAGTTCTTGTTCTCTTTGTCTGTATCAGTTCCTCCTCCTCTCTCTTTTTCTCATCACTCTCTATCTCTCCTTCCTTCTCCCTCTCCTGTCACCCTCTCTTCCTCTCCTTGCCTACCCATCTCTCTCTCATACACACTTTCTTCCTCCCTCTCTCCCTTTTGGCTTGTTAAGAGAGACGCAGACAGAGATATTTGCGTCCCTCTCTTTTTCTCTTGTTTGTCTGGCTTAGCCTGGATTTTTGTTTTTGTCAGGATGGAAGAGTGGGGAGCAATGCACAATGTTACACACACACAGACATACACACACACACACACACACACACACACACACATGCCTCCGCACAACCAATTATATTACACAACCAGACAACCACACATACACATTAAACATTTTATAACACACACAGACACACACACACACACACACACACACACTCTAAATTCTAAATTGCATCAACACCAGACTACCCAGCGCTTGGCTGGTCACAGAGGCCTGAGTGTCACTGTCATTAATTGGCATTATGTTGATTGAGCGCTGGGTTAGCTGGCATTGGGTTAGTTTGGTACTGAGTGGCGCTGACATTGGGTTAGTTGGGTACTGAGTGGCATTGGCTCTGGGTTAGTTGGGTACTGGGTTAGTTTGGTACTGAATGGTGTTGGCACTGGGTTAGTTGGCATTGGGTTAAATGGGTACTGACTGATCTTGGCACTGGGTTAGTTGTGCTCTCAGTTGTCTTGGCACTGGGTTAGTTGGCATTGGGTTAGTTGGGTACTAAGAAATGTTGGCACTGGGTTAGTTGAGTACTAAGTGATGTTGGCACTGGATTAGTTTGGTACCAGGTGGTCTTGACACTGGGTTAGTTGGCACTGAATTAGCAGGCATTGGGTAGGTGCAGTGCAGTGGGGAGGAGACAGGGGTTGCTATGTCTCCAACTACCTCAGTCAGACACCACAGCCAGAGGGCACTGCACACAATTGTGTGTGTGAACAATGAGGTCTCAGAAGTCTGAGTGTCACTGTCATTAATCTAGGGGATGAGTCGCACTAGCACTGGGTTTGTTTGGTACTGGGTTAGTTGGCACGAGGTAAGTACTGTACTGTGGTGTTGGTACTGGGTTAGTTGGCATTGGGTTGGTTGTGTACTTAGTGGTGTTGGCACTGGGTTAGTTGGCATTGGGTTGGTTGTGTACTTAGTGGTGTCGTCACTTTGTTAGTTGGCACTGAGTAATGGGCTGTTCACCCCAAGAACGATAACTATAACTATAACTATAACAACAAATAAATATTGATCTAATATGAATGACAACGTCCACACTGCACACTATAACGACAACACGTGCAACAATATCGTTGGGATCACTTTCAGAGCAATTTTTAGAATGATAAAAGGTTGACAGACAATTAGAAACCATGGAATTTTAGACGTTGTTAGACCGACTTGTGTTATCGTTGGTCAGTGTGGGCGAAAATATTGCTATATTTACAGTTACTTTTATAGTTATCGTTTGGTACTGAGCTGACATTATTATTGCGGGTACTCGGGTACTGAACTGACATTGTTATTGCGGGCAGCATTAGTGCTAGACTATCGTGGGTAGTCGAGTACTGAACTGACATTATTATTGTGGGTAGTCGAGTATTGAACTGGCATTATTATTGTGGGGTGTCAGGTACTGAACTGGCATTATCATTGTGGGGTGTCAGGTACTGAACTGGCATTATTATTGTGGGGTGTCGGGTACTGAACTGGCATTATTATTGTGGGGTGTCGGGTATTGAACTGGTATCACTACTGTGGGTAATTGGGCTCAGCACTAACAGGTACTGGAGGTGGGTGCTGCAACCTCCACACACATGTGGTCTCCTTACAATATTAGAGTCCTCTTACCCCATCCTCCCCACCGGACCCACATGTGGCCTCCTTACAGTACTATGAGTCAATACCACTTCTCCCCACATCCCCCATTCCTGCCATCCTTCTCCATCTCTCTCTATCCCCCTTTCCTGTTTTCCTTTGCTTTGCTGAATGTCTTTCATTACCAATTTCTTTTTTATGTTGTACCTCTTAATCATTTCTCTCTCTCCTTCCTTCTTTCATCACTCATTTCTCTCTCTCTCTCTCCCTCTCTCCTAGCTTTTATTTAGTTTCTCACATATTTATTAATATAGTTATTCCCTGTCTTTTGTATCTTCCTTTCCTCCTTTGTTATCTCGTTTCCCTTCTCTTTTCTTTCTCTTTTCTAACAACTTCCATCCCTGTATGCTTTCTCTCCATGTCCCTCTCTCTCTTCTCGCTTTCCTCTCTCTTTCCTTCTCTCTCGCTTACTTTCCCACCCCCTTTGTCTTACCTTTTCCACTGTTCTCTCTCAGTCACTGTCTCTCTTTGGCCCCCAACCTTTTTCCCTTCCTCTCTTTCTGTACCTTTCTACTCTCTCCATCCATTTCCAACTCCTTCTCCCTCCACCCCTTCTCTTTCCTTCTCTCTCTCTCTCTTCATTACTTTATCCACTTCCCACTCCCTTTCCTACTCTCTCTCTCTCTCTCCCACCCTCTTTCTATCCATCTCCTCTCTCTCTCCAACATCTCTCTATGCCACTCTCGTGCTTACTTTCTCTGTCTCTATCTCTGTCTCTCTCTTTCTCTGTGGTGTATGAGGGAGCTGGCCCATGCTGAACACAGTGATTGTCAAAGCAGCAGGTTTTTAAATGCTTCTCTCGCCTCTTGTTCTTTAGGCCTGCTGTGACTCTATTTAACCAGAGAAAGCTTTTGATTAGCAGACCATGCTGAACACACACACACATACACAGACATACACGCACACACACACACCACACACACACACACACACACACACACACACACACACACACACACACACACACATGCATACACACACACATTTGCATGCACACACATACACACACACACACAAAAACAAATACACAAACACATTTTACTCACAAACACACTCAACCAAAGCAGGATTTGTAACATGAAGTGGGAACACTAAAAGCCCAATAACTAATGACAGATAATGAGTTGTGGGAAACAAGCCTGCAAACAAGTCTAGCATATGAAGACATTAAAAATTAGTGTCTGCTCCCCCTACAGTCAACAAGACTCAAATACATTTTGAAATAATCAACCACGTTGGCCCAGTTACTGCTGTCATCAACTCTAGCCCACCTACTGAACTGGGCAGTCTGGACTGGGATTCAGACCGGGATTCACATAACTGCAATCATTTGACCTGAAATTAGAGACTTTTGCAAGCTCCATTCCTTTTTTAACAGAGGTGAACTCTAACCCCTGATGGCAAAGAATTGTCTTGCCTGGTGAGCAATTATCTGTCCTGAACTCTCTGTTTCCTCAATCTGTGTGTTGGGTATTTGTGTGTGTCTTTGTGTGTGTGTCTTTGTGTGTGTGTGTGTGTGTGTGTCTTTGTGTGTGTATCAGGGTACACTGTCCTCTGAGATTGGTCTGTGTGTGTGTGTGTGTCTTTGTGTGTGTGTGTGTGTGTGTGTCAGGGTACCCTGTCCTCTGAGATTGGTCTGTGTGTGTGTGTTTCCTCAGTCTCTTCTTGTGAGGTGTGTGTTTGCCCTCTCGCTTATTGAGCCCTCATCCCCATCTCTGCACTGATGAGGGCCAATGGGCGGCGGCTGACAGAGGGAGGGTGCAGTGCCAGTGGGGAGAAGAAAGGAGGTGCTATGTCTCCAACTCCCTCAGTCAGACACCACAGCTAGAGTG